>CAUYRH010058756.1:0-13217 GCA_963574655.1 Perodicticus potto
ATTTCCTTTTGGTTATTTTCCACTTTATCATCAGTTTCCTTTATTGTTTCCATCATTTCCTTCATTGTTTTCATCATCTGTATTCTAAATTCCCTTTCTGTCATTTCTAACATTTCTTTATAGGTGGAATCCTCTGCAGTAGCTACCTCACAGTCCCTTGGGGGAGTTACTCTGGATTGGGTTTTCATGATGCCGGAATTTTTCTGGTGATTCTTCCTCATGAGTGATTTCTTTTATCTGTATCCTTGCCCTAATTTTCCTTTCATGTCCTCTTGATCTTTAAGTTGCTGTGCCTCTGGACTAGGGTTTCAATGAGTCCTTTTGGTGCAGGACCAGAAGGATGAGAAGATTGAAGAGCAAGAAAGGAAAAAAGAAGAAATAAAAAAAGAGCATGAGGGGGGTGGGTAAAAGGGAATATTGACAAAAAGAAGAGAGGCACAGAAAGAGGGAGACAGGAGCAATATCGGTGTACAGTAGCATACTTTGTCCCATCCTTAAAAGCCCCCAACCTCTGGGGGTGCCAGTTAGGGTGGTTCTCTTGAGGTCAGCAGCTCTTTGCTAACCTGTTTGGACACAGTACCCCACCCCCACCAAGTAGAGAGGAAAGGAAAAAATGCTATAAAACAAACCCAAACAAGCAAACAGAAACTTTTATGAGATAAAATTGGGAGAAAATCATATAATAGAGGTGGAAACACTAGCAAAAATGAAGTTCTAATTGTTGAAAAAGGCAGGAATGGGAAATTGTATTTAAATTAGAAAAATGAAAAAAAAAAGAAAGAGAAAAAGAAAAGAAAAGAAAAATCTATAGGGACAATGTTGAAATTATAAAAAACAAAAGCAAAGTAGTTTTGATTTTGCATTAAGGAGGATGAGCAATTTTCATGTGTCTGTAGGCCATGTGTCTTCTTCAGAGAAGTTTCTCTTCAAGTCCCTTGCCCACCCTGAGATGGGATCAGTTCTTCTTTTCTTGTTAATACGTTTGAGTTCTCCCTGGATTCTGGTTATTAAACCTTTGTTGGAGACATAACCTGCAAATATCTTCTCCCATTCTTAGGGCTGTCTGCTTGCTTTACTTACTGTGTTCTTGGCTGTGCAGAAGCTTTTTAGTTTGATCAGGTCCCATTAGTTTATTTTTGATGCTGCTTCAATTGCCTGGGTAGTCCTCCTCATAAAATATTCACTCAGGCCGATTCCTTCAAGAGTCAAGAATGGAAGAAAAAGTATCCAATGTACTCAGCCCTACTATGAAACTAATTTATAGCTTTCATATGAAAGGTATAACCCAATGATAACACAAGAATATGGTGAAAGTGGCAAGGGAGGGGATGAATGGAGGGAGGGTAATTGGTGGGACCAAGGGAGAGGATGAATGGAGGGAGGGTAATTGGTGGGACCACACCTACAGTGCATCTTAGAAGGGTATAGGTGAAACTTACTAAATGCAAAATATAAATGTCTGAACACAATAAGTAAAAAAATTCCATGAAGACTATGTTAATTATGTTATAACTATGTTATTTCAGTTCAATGAAAATATTTCAAATTGTATATAAAACCAGCACATGGTACCCCATGATTGCATGGCTATGATTTAATAAAAAAAGAAACAAAAACAAAACCAAAAAAGCAAAAAACAAAGCCAAAAACTAAGCAGTGTGTATGTTTTGCTGGATATTGTCTGGGCACAGGTGATCGTCTGTGGTATGAGATGTTGATCACAGGTACAATCTGGTACAGCTGTACAAGATGGAGACTGGAGGCCTCTGCTGATTTCTCAGACCCCACAGGGTGTAGAGCCTAAATCTCCCCTAACCCTGCTTAAAAGGCACTTTAAACTGCTAACCTTGGGTAAGCAGAAGCTTTCCGAGGAAAGCACTTGTTGCTGGGATCACTCCTGAACAGTGGTATCCACTTACCCACTGTGCCAAAACCGGTCTCACTGTATGTCTCTGAGGGCTAAGGCTGTAAGGCATCTCAGTCCTCGCCTTTAGACTGCTCAGTCACTAGATTACTTGCTCCTGCTGGATCCTTGCTCTGCATCCCTGAGGGCGGAGCTTGCTGAGGCAGTTCTCTCACAAAGGCTCCACGTGGCCCACAGCCAAACCCTCTTAGCTCTATCTGGCTCAGTGGCTCAGTCTTGGGCCCTAGCCAATTCTTAAGGTCCTCTGCACTGTTGCCCAAGTTCTCCCAAGGTAGTTCAACTGAGTGCCAAGTCCAAAAAACCACAAACAGCTCACAATTAAGGGCTTTCCAGTTTGCAATCTCGCTGCTACTGTACTTACAGCTGCCAGTGGGATTAGACCAAATGAACAAACAAACACTTGCAAGTTCTCACTGCTTTTGTCCTCCTTATGGGGTCCAGAAGTCTCATGCTGACTCCCTGTGTCCCCAAGGGGCTGTTTCTGGGCAGATCCCACCATCCAGAGATGCCTGGAATCTTCTCTCCCCAGACTAACTGTGCCCAGTTGCAAGGAAGCTGTTATTCAGCCGCCATCTTGCTCCCAGAGCCGACTTTTCTTTTAAATAAATTAGGGGAAAGGTCTTTCCTTTTAAATGCTCTCTTAATTAGAGTAGAACGACTTGGATAATCTCTCTGTTATTTAGAGGACATTGATGAGATATAAGATGACATACTCACAGGAATGATATCACATTCAATGGTCTGGGGTTCAGGGTGTGCTCTTGGCAGCATTCCCAGAAATTCTGGCTATAGCGGCTGCATTTCCTATTTGCTAGCTTGAGTCTGTGGCTCCAGCTGAGTGCAGTTTCTGCTAATGCTGTTTCCCTGGCTTTCTCATGTGTACTTGTGGTAAAGACTTTCTTGTTTCTAGTGCCAGTGTCTTCACCATTCATCACTGGTTCCCTTACCGCTCTCTTTTCACATATTGGTAAATAGCATTTTTGTAAAACTCCCTTCTGTTTCTCCCTTTGAGTATGTTATTTGTTTTCTGCTGAGGCTCAGAGAGAGAGAGAGAGAGCTAGGAAAACATATTTTGCTGAGTATCCATAATTTTTGTGCTATTATATACTGTTAGATCTTAGACCTGGGGCACTCTCCAGGGGAAGGAAGGAATTTTGCAGCCATGGCCTGTGAGAGTGAGAGTGTATTGTTTCAAAGGTGCTTTGGAAGGACTCTGGTAACTTTATCACTGTGATTAAGACAGTACCAGGTGTGGCTCAGGTTTCTTATGTTTAAAATCTGACTCCTTCGTTTACCTGCTATATTTAACCTATCTAAGTTTCAGTTTTCCTATCTGAAAAATAGGAATAATAGGCATATCTCCCTTATTGGAAGGATTAAATGAGTTAATCCATGCAAAGAGTTTTAGACTCTGGGTTATACCACAATGTACCAGATGTTCAATTGGTATTAATATGTGAGATTGTGCCTCACTCACAGTCTGTAAAAACTGCAGTGCAAATCCATCCTCAAAAATGGATTTTGTTAGGAGATTCAGATTCCCAGTGACAGTTTTGCAAAACTGGGAAGAGAAATTGACATCTGTAAATATCAATATAACTTACTTATGGCAGCAATGATCCTGTGAAAGTTATTCGAAGAGTTTGGGCTAAAATGACCAGGACATGAATCACTGCTGCCCTCTGCACATTAAAAATAAGGGCAGAGTACTTGGTAAGTCGTTTTTTTTTTTTTTTTTGCCCTGAGGCTTTAATCTCCATGTAGTTTAGATGTAAACAGTACCATTCTGGAATATCTTCAACGGGCTTTTAATCCCCTAATTAAATCTGTCTTCTGGATTATCCAAATACTTGTTCTGGGATGTTTTACAAGATTTTCCTTTAATAAATCTCACTGGGATCTAACCGAAACCTAATTAGTCTCTATAATTGGTGTGTTATATAGAAGGAGGCTCAAGCCAACTGCTGATACTAAGAAGTCCTTTCTCTGCTAAGAGCTTCAGGTCCTCGATTTTGGCAGTTATTTACTCAGACAGATGGTGAATAGGCCGATTATCTCAATGACTTCTGTACCTGGAAGAAGGGGAAAATTAATATTCTTGCCCAAAGAAAGAATATTAATTAGCTGTCTAGAAAGTGTTTTATGAATCAAATGAGTATTTCCTCCCAGATGTTTTAGACATCATGATAAAACTTGTGGTCCAACTTGATTTCATAAGGATGTGGATATCTGTAGGACACTTTGGGCTGCCTCAGGTACTTGGTTTGTACATTGTACTTATATCTCAGGCCCCATTCATGTACCAGTTTCTTATCAAACCATCTTTGACCTCCACTACAAGTAGTCACATGTATAGTGGAGAGACTATGGGTTTTAAAGTGGTACTTAGATTTGTTTCCCATTTCCACCAATAGTTAGCTTTATGTTGTACAGATTCCTTAACTTTTCTGAAACTCAGTCTCCTGAGTTATATAAAAGAGGCAAAATATACTGATCCATTGTTATTGTGAGGATAAATTCTGATCTGATCTGATAGATCACAGATATCAAGTAGAAAATATTTCTTTTTTTTCTTTTTTAATTATCTTTATCATTAAATCATAGCTGTGTACAATAGTGCAATCAAGGGGTACAATGTGCTGGTTTCATATACAATCTTAACTATTTTCATCAAACTGATTAACATAGCCTTCCTGGCCATTTCTCCAGTATTATATGAAGACATTTGTATTCTGCATTTAGCAAGGTTGGCCTATACCCTTCTAAGATGCACCGTAGGTGTGGCCCCACCAATTACTCTCCCTCCACCCCAAACTCCCCTCTCTCCTCCCTACCTTTGCCACTTTCCCTATATTCTTGTGTTATAGTTGGGTTATACCATTCATACGACAGCTATAAATTAGCTTCATAGTAGGGCTGAGTACATTGGATACTTTTTCTTCCATTCTTGAGATACTTTGCTAAGAAGAATATGTTCCAGATCCATCCATGTAAACATGAAAGAGGTAAAGTCTCCATCTTTCTTTAAGGCTGAGTAATATTCCATGGTGTACATGTACCACAATTTATTAATCCATTCATGGGTCAATGGGCACTTGGGTTTCTTCCATGATGTCTTTATATTTTCTTCAGCCACATTTCCTTTTAACACAATCTTTTCTTACGAAGGTTGAAATATGGTTGACTGGGTTTCACATTGTTTTAATTTTTAAATTTATTTATTTATTCTTACTCATTTACTTATTGAGATAAGTCTCACTCTATTGACTGGGCCAGACTGCAGGGCCATCATAATAGCTCATTATAATCTCAAACACCTAGGCTCAAGTGATCCTCCTGCCTCAGCCTCCCGAGTTGTTGGGAGTACAGGGGTGCATCACCATGCCCAGCTAATTTTTCTAATTTTGTAGAGATGTGTTCTCACCATGTTGCTCAGGCTGATCTCAAATTCCTGGGCCCAAGTAATTCTCCTGCCTCAGCTTCCCAAAGTGCTAGGATTACAGGCATGCACTACTGCTCCCAGCCTGGATTTTACATTTTTAAATTATTATTATTATTTGTAAACAGAGTCTCACTTTGTCACCCTTGGTAGAGTGCTGTGGAGTCATAGCTCACAGCAACCTCAAACTCTTGGGCTCAAGTGATTCTCTTGCCTCAGACTCCTGAGTAGCTGGGACTACAGGTGCCTGCCACAATGCCTGGCCATTTTTAGAGACTAGGTCTCACTCTGGCTCAGGCTGGTCACCAACCTGTGAGCTGAGGCCATCTACCCGCCTTGGCCTCCCAAGTGCTGGGGATTAAAGGTGTGAGCCCCTGCACCCAGCCTACATTTTTAAATTATGGATATATCTTGGCCCTAATTTATCCTGATTGGTATTTTCACAATGCTCCAAATTTCTGTCTTACCTTTAGACAGTATCTTGGATTACTTCTCAGGACCTAATTTCCTCTTTTAATTGTTAATTTCTATTAGTTTAAATCTCAGAAGGGACTCTTATTCCCAAATTCTTAATGTAAGAAAGAAAGAGGCAGCTTCATTGTTGCTACATAAAGTCCTGTACCATGAATTTTTTTTCTCTTTCTTTAAAAATATTATTCTATTTAACTGTGGCCATACTTCAAATATTTTTGAACTGCTTGACCTACTTGCTAGGTTTCCTTTTATTATCCTCATACTTTCTTTTGAGCTTTTGTTTAATGTAATGGTTCCCAAACTTCGGTATGTATCAGACCCTCAGAGAGTCAAAAAAGAACACTGCCCCACGCTCATTAAATGAGGATAGGGCCTAAGTCTTTATATTTTTATCAAGATCCCCAGGTGTTTTTTATACTGACTAAAGTTAAAAACCACTGGTTTGGTGTTTGGAGAAAAGGGGAAGGCAAGGTGGTCCTCTCCAGCTGAGGCCAATCTAATCCTGAATAGAAAACATAAACAGCCTGTGGAGACACCAATGGTACCTGCAGAGGCCAGAGTTTATCTTGCTAAGTTCTCAACCTAATGCTTTACTGGGGGTTGTGTGCAAGACTTTTGTCTAGAGTTGAAATTGAACACCAGTAGAATATTTTTACAGTACAAGATACTATAAAAAAACTGGCTTATTCTCCAGAGTCCACCAAAGACATGTTTTTAAGCCATCTGGACATAATCACACCAGGTTAAGTTGAAACTGTTAAAAGATGATGCCCCTGGAATTTGAATTTTAAGAAGTACCCTATAACATGTAGGACAGACAATCCACACATCTTTTCATATTACTGCTTGCCTGATCTTCTATACAATAAAAATTAAATGGTTTATTTATTTATTTATTTTTACAACAGAGCATTAACTCAAGCTAAGAAGACCAAATCAACAAAGCAACATTTTTTATAACCAGAAAGCAACTGTTTTTTGGATATTGTTTTCTTTAAAAACTCAATCTTCATGTGCTTTCGGTCCTAAGCTATGGCTAATATTCAGTCTAACTTAAGAGGGCACGGTTCCATTCCAAAGAAAAACTTCATCTCATCAAAACATTATTTGCATATTCATAAGATTCCACCTTCAGGCAGAGACATGAACTCTTTTTCTTGCAAACTATTACACCAATAGAAATATACAAATAAGCATCAAGAAAAATGTGAATAAGGATATTAAATGAAAAAACGTTCACTCACCAGTGCACAGTTATAATATCAGGTGGAAGAGTATGCTTGCTTGATTATAAGTAAATTTTAAAGGTAAATAATTATGCTCATTGTTCATATAAATATTTAATTTATGTTATTACTAATAATTCTAATACTGATGAGGGTACTTCTGAGTAATTGTTTGATTTTGCTAGAAAAATATACGAATGTGACTTTTTTTGGAAAATATATTTAAAATTTCCCTCAGGGGCTATTTTTTGTAATCAAAATAACACACCAAGGCATGGTTGAAAGCACTTATGCTTTTTTTAAAGGTCTCTCTAAACTCAATTGTAATCCAGAAATGAGTATTTTCCCATGAAAATACAAAATATCAAATGCTTGGAAATCCTTTGCCAGAAACTAGATTATGCCATTCGTTTTACCAGTAACTAATGGTCACTCTTATGAGATATTACATTTACTTAAATTTTTCTGTGAAGATAATTTTATAATTACTACCAGGCAAACTAAATGTTTTCATCCTTTTAAGACATTTAATCTAATTTTCAGCACATTTGGATGTATCTAAACTTTGTCTTCAGTCACTTCACATCAGATCATTTCGGTTTTTCCTCCAAGTCAAAAGGGATCTTATTTCTTTCATTTAGTACTAATCCTAGAAATACATGAAAACCACCAAAATCTTTAATGGCTTTCATTTATTAATCACTGAAACGTATTATATTCGTATTTGACCCCCACTGAAGCACTGGCTATTACAATGTGGCATAAACAAAGCATTTTGAACATCTTTAGGACACAAATCCTATTTGTGAGGCGGATACTTCCTAAATCACTTTTTGTGCATAATATTTATTAATTTGCAGATTAAGAACCTGTCGACTTCCTTAAATAGGATCATGATATTCCAATTCAACATTCTAAAAAGTCATTTTGAGGTGAGGTTGTTCCAGTTTCCATGAACTAAGGGTGCCTGAAATTGTAACTGGTTTAAGAAACCAAAAGACAGTTCACTTCACATTGCAAAAATGCTGACTCACGAGGTCCAGGTCATTATTTACTGATGTCCAGACAAAGAGCTTCTTTAACCTTACATTTCAAGCTCAGGGGCCTCCCAAAGAAACAAGTTTCAGGATGAGCAAAGTCAAGATTGTCAGTAGGTGGGGATGCCATGCCCAGCCTTGCTCTACCTGAGAGCGTGGGCTGAGAGCACTTCTGCACAGCTTTTGAAAGTGTTGCCATCGGGTTGATAACTCCCTTCTAAGCCTCAGAGCATATCCTACTGACTTTATTCCTTCGACTAGTTCCTTGGGAAGCAGGGGAGTGGTTTTAAAATTGCATTTCTGACCAGGAAGAGCCTTGGTAATCTCATTCCCACGCCCTACCTAAGCTGCTTTCCCCCATGCACACACTGCTAGTATGACTCTCTCATTCACACTTTGCAGACAGACTGAAAAGAACTTTATATTTTCTCCTGTACACATCTAGAACACTTCTCTCCATTTTAAGTTCTCATATTCACACTAAGGCTTTGATACATACAAGCCACAAGTGAGAAAACAGACTATATTTAATTAAATTCTTATTGTCATTCTTGAATACCAGTTTTTAAAGATTTGAAGGGTCCTGAACTGTAAATGTTTTTTAAAATAAAATAAGCAACCAAATGATCTATGAAGAAGAAAATATCCAAACCTCTCATACGTATTTCAAAAGAAATAAAATCCTCTAATGAGCATTATTGTCAAAACTGTGTTAGTGTTTGGTAGTTAAACCAAGTCATAACACACTGCAGGTCTTCACTGCACAGCCCACAGTTCTCAGCGAGAATCCACATTTTGATCAACAACTTTATTCTTAATTCACAAAAGAAAAATAGTTTCACCAGCGCTAAGTAAATTAAAAGTTAGCTTTATAGGAACAGCAACCATTTCATTCATGAAAGGGAAAGAGTAATTTTCATACTTAGATGTCAAAAGAGAAGTCCCAAGCCTGCCATTTGCTTGCCTAAGATGAATAAAGTTATTATATGAATATTCATATATAAATATTGCAACTCTAAAAACTGGATTCGTTACCCCCCCAAATTTGAAAACAACAACTTGTTTAGGCCTAACTATCACATTAAGGAGGTTTTGGTATTTTGCTGCCAGAAAAAGAACAATTAGTTGAAGAAGGAAGACTATTTCTGAAACAAATTAAATATGCGTGTTTGTATGAATGTACATATCAGCTATCTCTTACAATAAAGGGAAATTCTGCCAACACTGATTACTACCCTCATATGCAGATGTGGCTGAAAAGACTATTTCATAACCAATAACGTATGTGGAAACATAGAAGTTTGGTTTGTGGATTACATCTCTCTTGTAGATCCTGTTACTGTTCGTGTCTTTACCTTTTAGACTGTGTCTAGTCACTAAGGTGAGAGGGACCTGATCACCACCAACACTCTCCATGTATCATCTCTAGGGCGGCCAGATCAATAGAGACCTGGATACAGTCTTCATTTTGATTAATCTTCTGTATAGACAAACTGAGTTGATGCATTTGGTCAAAAGTTTTGATCTAAGCTGCTCTTAGATTATTCTCTGACCTCATGTATATATATAAAGATATGCAGAAACTATAATTTTTAAGACTAAGATGACCACATAAGTTAGTTTTGCCAAGAAAAAAATAATTTCAGAGAATTGGTCACTGAAAATATATTCTCGGGCATCCTGGGAGATAAAAGAGCAGGAAAGAAAGTGTGAGATTTCATTTGACTAACCGAACTTTGTTAGCCATCACTTGTCCCATTCAGACTTAATTCAAGCAAATAGGCAAACCAAGGAAAAGTCTGTGTTGCCTGCAAAGAAGGCAGAGTTAAACCAGAAAATAATGAGATGTTTGGAATGTTCTTTGGAACACATCTACTTAGCACCCTTTATTGATACGTTATGCCTAATTTCTGAAGTTGTCTAATTTCACGAAAGTAACTAAAAATATGAGTATTTTATAAACAAATTTACCCTTTAGTCTTTTTAAATTTTATTGTTTAATTAATGTTTCCTTTTTTAAAGCAATGGAAAACCTGTAACTAACCTTGTGGTTCCTTACCAAGATGAGAAAGTCACCATTATTTTTTGTTTGTTTGTTTTTGAGACAGGGTCTCACTGCCCTAAGTAGAGTGCTATGGTGTCATAGCTCGAGTGCTGGGCTCGAGCAATCCTCTTGCCTCAGCCTCCCAAGTAGCTGGGACTACAGGTGCCCACCACAGTGCTTGGCTAGTTTTTCTATTTTTAGTAGAGATAGGGGCTTTGTTCTTGTTTAGGCTGGTCTTGAACTCCTGAACTCAAACAATCCACCAGTCTCAGTCTCCCAGAGTGCTGGGATTACAGGCATGAGCCACTGCACCCATTTGAGAAAAGTCATCATTCTAACTTGACATAACCACCATTTGGCATCCTATCTCACAATTCTCAGGCTTTTCTTCTTTTTTTTTTTTTTTGTGGAGAGACAAAGTCTCACTTTATCGCCCTCGGTAGAGGGCTGTGGCATCACACAGCTCCCAGCAACCTCCAACTCCTGGGCTTAGGTGATTCTCTTGCTTCAGCCTCCCAAGTAGCTGGGACTATAGGTGCCCACCACAATGCCCAGCTATTTTTCTGTTTTTGCAGTTCGGCCGAGGCTGGGTTTGAACCCGCCACCTTTGGTATATGGGGCCGGCACCCTACTCAGTGAGCCACAGGGGCCGCCCTCTCAGGCTTTTCTTTTTATGTATCCTTAGTGCATTTATAAATAGTAATTAAAGAAGTTAAAGAATGTTTTAATTTTGTTTTTAACTTTACAGAAAGAGTATCATGCTATCTACTCCCCTCTGTTTTTCATACCAAATTGTGTTACAGAATGAGCTCTCTTCTTTGATGCCTTTTTGCAAGGTTAAGTGGGCTAAAGAGTATTCAAAATATTCTTGCATCTTGGGCCTTTGGCTGTACTCTGAGTGTTCCTTAAGGCATGATCTTTCCCAGCATAGTCACCAATCTTGGTAAGTACAACATATCACATCATAGTCAGATAGAAATGAAGGCAGTTAGGGAAGAAATTTGCAATGGGTTACAGCTTGCCTAGTCTGCTACTGGTTTACAGAATATGGACCACAGCAGTGAAGTGGATGTCCCTCCATAACAATTTTTGATCAGAACATTCAAGAGTACAATGAAATTATGCAGTTATCTTTAATGTAATTATCACATCATTTAGAACACTTCAGATAACATATTACAAGCACCGAAAATCCAATTGACCTGCTTAAACAATGAAGAGGATTAATGGTTCAACAGGATGTTAAACTAATACGGAGTGGGCTTCAGGACTGTTTTGATTCAATGGCTTAAAGATATTAAAACAAAGTTGACTTACTTTTTGGGGGGAGAGTCTCTCTCATATCATCTTCGTCATCCTAAAGTTGTTTTCTCTTGTCCTGGCAAAATGACTACAGCAAGAGAGGGCTGGCTTTTAGAGCTACCACAGGAAGGTGAGGCACCTTCTTTTCTAGAAGACCCTAGAAAAGTTCATCTCATGTCACAGTGGTTTGTATTAGTAAAAAGTCCTTATAATACTTTACTTCTTCCAATATTCTCTTCAAAATGTTGTTATTGATTACTTATTAGCCCCAAATGGCTCATCTTTTGACTTATGTAATTCTGGAACTTGCTGTCTCTAAAAATATACTCAGCGATGTATCCATATTTGTTCATCAGTTGTGATAATGTACCACCAATGCAAGATATTAATAACAGGAAATCAGGTTGGGTTGGGGGAGCACAATCTTTCAGCAAACCTTGAATTGCTCTAAATAATTAAGTCTATTCTTTAGTTCTTATTGTTGGGGATTCATTGAGGGTACAAGAAAACAGGTTACACTGATTGCATTTGTTAGGTAAAGTCCCTCTTACAATTGTGTTTTGCCTCCAAAAGGTGTGGCACACACCAAGACCCCACCCCCTCACTCCTTCCATCTCTCTGCTCTTCCTTTCTCCCACTCCCTTCTCTCCTTCTTTCTCTCTCTGCTCTCCTCTTCCCCACCCCCACCATGTCATTAAATGTTATTAATTGTCCTCATATCAAAATCGAGTACATAGGATTTATGCTTCTCCATTCTTGTGATGCTTTACTAAGAATAACATGTTCCACTTCCATCCAGGTTAACACAAAGGCTGTAAAGTCTCCAATTTTTTGGTGGATGAATAGTATTCCATGTGTACATATACCACAGCTTGTTAATCCATTCCTGGGTTGGTGGGCATTTAGGTTGTTTTCACATTTTGGTGATTGCAAATTGAGCTGTGATAAACAATCTAATGCGAATGTCTTTATGATAAAATGATTTTTTTTTTCTTCTGGGTAGATGCCTAGTAATAGGATTGCAGGATCAAATGGGAGGTCTAGCTTGAGTTCTTTGAGGGTTCTCCATACTTCCTTCCAAAATGTTGTATTAGTTTGCAGTCCCACCAGCAGTATAAAAGTGTTCCCTTCTATCCACATCCATGCCAGCATCTGCAGTATTGAGTTTTGATTTGCATTTCTCTAATAATTAGGGATGATGAGCATTGTTTCATATGTTTGTTAGTCATTCATCTATCTTCTTTAGGGAAGGTTCTATTCATGTCTCTTGCCCATTGACATATGGGATTGTTGGCTTTTTTCATGTGGATTAATTTGAGTTCTCTGTAGATCCTAGTTATCAAGCTTTTGCCTGATTCAAAATATGCAAATATCCTTTCCCATTGTGTAGGTTGTCTATTTGCTTTGGTTGTTGTCTCCTTAGCTGTACAGAAGCTTTTGAGTTTAATTAAGTCCCATTTGTTTATTTTTGTTGTTGTTGCAATTGCCACAGCAGTCTTCTTCATGAAGTCTTTCCCTAGGTTGATGTCTTCCAGTGTTTTTCCTGTGCTTTAATTGAGGATTTTTATTATTTCACGCCTTAAATTTAAGTCCTTTATCCATCTTGAATCAATTTTTGTGAGTGGAGAAAGGTGTGGGTCCAGTTTCAGCCTTTTACATGTGGATATCCACTTCTCCCAGCACAATTTATTGAACAGAGAGTATTTCTCCCAGTGTATGTTTTTGTTTGGTTTATCGAAGATTAAGTGGTTATAAGATGTTAGTTTCATTT
>CAUYRH010058757.1:0-37203 GCA_963574655.1 Perodicticus potto
GGTGTCTCCTTCACTTTACACTTGGGACTAAATGTGGAACCCCCATTTCCTATGCCTAGGTCAGTTTCTTGTGAATTTCCTAGGCCCGAATTCCATGGATGGACTGTGTCCATTCATTGATACACTCATTCACCTTGCCCCCGGCGGAAGGGACTGTATTCATTCGTTTCCTGGCCAAGGAACCCATACACCTATATATAACCTGAGGCTAGAGGCCTAGAGGAGGAGACGGGGAAAGACCGGGAGAGGAACGGAGAGAGCTTCTCTCTCCGCCCTTGAAATCTCTCCCTCTACCAGGAGCTTTGGTGTTTTCTGTATTCTTTTCTATAAATCAATTCTGTCTTACCACGGAGGGGTGGGGTGGGGGGGAAATAATGTAATGAAGAATAATAAAATACATGTATTTAAAAAATTAAAAAAAAAAAAAACAAGGGCCGCGCCTGTGGCTCAGCAAGTAGGGCGCTGGCCCCATATACCGAGGGCTGCGGGTTCAAACCCGGCCCCGGCGAACTGCATCAAAAAATAGCCGGGCGCTGTCGCGGGCGCCTGTGGTCCCAGCTACTTGGGAGGCTGAGGCAAGAGAATTGCCTAAGCCCAAGAGCTGGAGGTTGCTGTGAGCTGTGACTCCACAGCCCTCTACCGAGGGCAATAGAGTGAGACTCTGTCTCTACAAAAAAACAAACAAACAGGGGCAGCACCTGTGGCTCAAAGGAGTAAGACATCAGCCCCATATGCCAGAGGTGGCGGGTTCAAATCCAGCCCTGGCCAAAAAAAACCCACCTTTTTTCTCTTCAAAAACACTTCATATGCACCCGTAGCTTGGTGGTTAGTGGGCTGGCCACATACATCAAGGCTGGTGGGTTTAAATCCTGACCCGGGTCTGCTAAACAACAATGATAATTACAACAAAAAATAGCTGGGCATTGTGGTTGTGGCGGGTATCTGTAGTCCCAGCTACTTGGGAAACTGAGGCAAGAGAATCTCTTAAGCCCAAGAGTTTGAGATTACTGTGAGGTGTGACACCACAGCACTCCACCGAGGGCGCCATGAGACTCTGTCTTAAAAAAAAGGGTGGCGCCTGTGGCTCAGTAAGTAGGGTGCTGGCCTCATATACCGAGGGTGGCGGGTTCAAACCCGGCCCCTGCCAAACTGCAACAAAAAAATAGCTGGGCGTTGTGGCGGGCGCCTGTAGTCCCAGCTACTTGGGAGGCTGAGGCAGGAGAATCGTCTAAGCCAAAGAGCTTGCTATGAGCTGTGATGCCATGGCATTCTCAAAGTGGGACTCTGTCTCTAAAAAAAAAAAAAACTTCATATTTTAACTTTAAAACAGAAGAGTTAAGTTTTTTCTAGGTGTTTTCATGCCCCGAGAGACAAGTGAAGTCCCTAATGATCTCCCCCAAACAACTAAAAGCCTAGTGAGGCTGGGGCTCAGCTGCTGAGGTGGCCCCAAGGCCATCACCTTCTGCTCCCTCCTCCACTGTGCCCAGAGGCCAGAGCTGTGTGAGTCCTAGGGACATAGGTGACAGGATCCTAAACTCCCCAGCTCTGGACCAAACTGCCTGCAGGAAAGGGTGGGATAAACGACAAGAGAAAACACGGCAAGTCCTGCTGGGCTGCTGCTGCCCACCTCCCTGTGCTCCCTCCCCCATGGGTGGATGGCTCTAGTGGCTGCTCCAGGGAGCTGAGGTGACCCAGTGGGGACCCCATGCACTCCACTCTACCATCTCCCCTCCCCCACTGCTGAGGAGTCAAGTGACCAGACTGACAGGCACAGGTGCTGCAGGAGGCCAGTGGTGCCGGCAGTCAATGGGTTAAAAGCCCTGGCAGGGGATCCGCATGGGACAGTGGGACGTGGGGGTCAGATATCAGTCCAGGATGGGGACAAGCACAAGGATGCTATTCCAGGGCCCAGATAGCAGCTGTCTATTTATAGCGCTGGGGGGGGCCTCCCCACACAGGCGGCAGAGAAGCTGCTCTGCTGCACCGTCACCACCGTCACCATCAGCACCGCTGCTGCTAGCTGCTGCTGGCTGCCGGCACCTGCCACTGTGCAAGGGGACAGAGGGACTCAGTGACCGGCCAGATGGGCAGCACCATGGAGACCCCCGGGGGTGCATACCTGCACCTGGGTGCTGTGACGTCACCAGTGGGCACAGTCCGAGTACTGCAGCTGGCCTTTGGCTGCACCACCTTCAGCCTGGTGGCACACCGGGGAGGCTTCTCAGGCGTCCAGGGTACCTTCTGCATGGCTGCCTGGGGCTTCTGCTTCTCCCTCTCTGTCCTGGTGGTGGCCTGCGAATTCACGAGACTCCACAGCTGCCTACGGCTCTCCTGGGGCAACTTCACAGCTGCCTTCGCCATGCTGGCCACCCTGCTGTGTGCCACAGCTGCAGTCGTGTACCCGCTGTACTTCACCAGGTGGCAGTGCCCGCTTGAGCCCGCCGGCTGTGCTGCGAGGGACTTCCGCCTGGCAGCCAGCGTCTTTGCCGGGCTCCTCTTTCTGGCCTATGCTACTGAGGTAGCCCTGACACGGGCCCGGCCCGGCCAGGTGGCTAGCTACATGGCCACGGTGTCAGGGCTTCTCAAGATCGTCCAGGCCTTCGTGGCCTGCATCATCTTTGGGGCACTGGTCCACGATAGCCGCTACGCACGCTATATGGCCACCCAGTGGTGTGTGGCTGTCTACAGCCTATGCTTCCTGGCCACGGTGGCCGTGGTAGCCCTGAGCGTGATGGGCCACACAGGGGGCCTCGGCTGCCCCTTTGACCGCCTGGTGGTGGTATATACCTTTCTGGCTGTGCTTCTGTACCTTAGCGCCGCTGTGATCTGGCCAGTCTTCTGTTTCGATCCCAAGTACGGTGAGCCTAGCCGGCCTCCCGAATGCCCACGAGGCAGCTGCCCCTGGGACAGCCAGCTGGTGGTGGCCATCTTCACGTATGTCAACCTACTCCTCTACGTTGCTGACCTGGCCTACTCCCAGAGGATCCGCTTTGTGCCCACCCTGTAGCCTGGTAGCAGCAGCCCACCTACCTCCACTCTCTGCCCAGGTACTATGGGGTGGGCCTGGGTGAACTGAGACATCAGGGGAAAGCAGGAGGGTGGCGGAGGGCTCAGAGAAGATGCAGTGCCACCAAGAGATGCACCCGTTTCTGGACTTCTGGCAGAGGCAGGGCAGGCATGGCGCCTCCCCTCGAAGCCCATGGCTTTCGTTTTCTCTCCCTGTCACCATATCCCAGCCCTCCCTGGGCTTAATGCTAGTCCTCATGACACGTGGGAAGTTTTAAAGCAGATGTTGTCACAACTCATTTTGCTGCTGTAAACTCTGAGGCCAGAAGGATTTGAGAGACTCCAGTGTGAGGCAGCACCTGTGGCTCAAAGGGATGGGGCGCCGGCCCCATACGCCGGAGGTGGCAGGTTCAAACCCAGCCCCGGCCAAAAACTGCAAAAAATAAAAAAAAATAAATAAATGAAAGAAAATAAGAGGGTCCAGTGTGTCTTTCAGTAAATGTATGGAGATCACACTCAGGCTGGATGCAAAAATTGGAAACAGAGTGACTTCCAAACTTGCAGGGAAGGGTGGAAGGCACCCTAGGAGAGCAGCAGAGCCAGGTCAGCTGAGGGAGGGGCATAAAGGGGCAGCTCCCAGAACCTGAGAGGAGAGCCCTGCCCAGAGGCTTTGCCCACTCCACACAAGGAGCCTCTCCCACCTCTAGGGAACCTCCCAGTAGAGGCAATGGAAGGAGGAAGATTGTGCTATGGTCACACAGGGCTACCTCCTGGAGGATTGGCATACTGGAGGTGGAACAGAGGGTCTTGAAGGGCCTGCGAAGGCCAGCAGCATTGCCAGGACCACGGCATGCTGAGGAGGAGCTGGTTCCAACCAGTCCTGGAGCCCCCACGTGGATGCCCACCATTGATTGTGAGATAGAGGCTTCAGCCATGGTCTGGGGAGCCTGGGCAGTGCTGGGTCAAAGCCAGGGCACTCCACACCTCCACTTACGTGTCCAGGGTGTGCTGCTCTAGCCAGCTTTTTCTGCTCCAGAACCCAGACTGGACAAGCCAGGAACAGGCCCACCAGCCACCCCCGAGCCTGAGGTAGGGCAGCATCATAGCTGGCCTTCAGTCCACTGACTGTCTCCAAGGTCCTAGAGCAAAAAATAAATGCTGGCATTGATTTGCACCTTGGTTCTGGCTGAGAAGTCCCTACTGAGGGGCTGTGGACACTTGTACCTTCTGGGCCACCCTCCCAGCACGCTTAAGGGCCCAGATGAAGAGGGAATTTGCTCTGGGGGTACCTGGGCTCTCAGGTGCAGGCAAGCTCAGGCCTTGCCCCCTGAGGTGGTGACTCGCCCTTGGGTGGGTGAGGCCAGGGTGGGTAGAGTGGAGGTCTGGCTCATCTTCCCTCCTCCCAGAGACCCTCAACACTCGCTCCCATCTTCAGGTCTCTAGGATCCCAGGCATGGGTGTGGGCAGAGCCATTGCTGCACCTCCTGGGCAGCGGACCCTAAGCATGAGCTGTGAGGGTTCCAAGCCAGGCCCTGTGCTGATGCCATGCATGTGAGGCAAGTGGCCACCACTGAGAGATCACATTCAGGTGAGCCAAAAAACAGGGTCTGGCCTGATATCCTCTGCATAAAGGGGATGGGTATTTTGGGCTCAATGGCAGATCCCCAGTGAGGGCAGGCAGCTGCTGGGTTTGCAGGTATCCTGAGAGCCCCCACTGGCTGAGGGTATGGAGGTCAGGGGACCACTTAACAAGGTGACAAAGGAACGTACAGACCACATACTCTCCCCACACTCTGGGGAGGACCCTGCCTTGCTTTCTGCTTCCTTTGCTAGCCCAAATTCTGAAACAAGTTATCTGTCTCCACCTCCTGGACTTTATTCCTAACTGGTGGCCTTCTCCTCCCAGCACCACACCCAACCTGAATTTCAAAGGTCCTGAGAGATGGAGGTGTAGGGGGAAACCAAGGGGTCCCCAGGGCTGGGGATGACACACCACACAGGTCTTGCCAGGATGCTCACCTCAAGAGTTGGTCCTGTGGATAGTTCACGGCCTGGACCAAAGGACTGTCCATTTTGGACAAGCACTTACTACAGCTCCACCCCACTTGGGTGAGGACCAAACTCACTGCTGCCCAGGTGGTCATGTTAGAGAAGGCTCCTAGCGTTGGTGGTGGTCACAGTGTGGATAATCACCTGCCTCCACACAGGAGGCTGGAATGCGCTCTTCATTCTGAAATTGTAAACTACAATTTACAATAAGAAAATAAAACAGCTCACCTTTTACCTGTGGGGGCAATGATCACTTACTTTGTTCTTAAGTCCTGCTCCTGACAGGACCTCAGAACACTCTGCAGCCCAAGGGCTCGGAGCATGGCGAAATGACCAGAGCTTTGGACTCTCTAAGAGCCAAAATACTCCATGGATGCTGCAGGCAAGTTGTCAGAGGATTCTTGGGTGCTCAGGGCCCCAAGAATCCTGACCCACCGTGCACCTGTTTAGAGGAGGTCAGGGTGGCAGCAAGGTGTGCAGCTTTCAAAGGTGCCCTTCTCCTGAGAAGAAACTCCACAGACTAGGAATCCACCAGGTGGAAGGAAGGGGTCTGGATGGGGAAGCTGGCCTAGACTATGCCAGCAATCCTAATTTTGACCTGGGAAGGGACTTCCTTTCTGTCTGTCCTGGTGCACCATACATCTAGTAAATAAAATTTCAAAAGACAAAATATGCTATCAAAACAGCAATATATTTTAAATGTTTTGCCCACAGGCTGGGCTCAGTGGCTCATGCCTGTAATCCCAGCACTCTGCCAGGCTGATGCGGGTGGATTGCTTGAACTCAGGAGTTGAGAGGCCAGCCTCAGCAAGAGGGAAACCCCGTCTCTACTATAAAAGAAAAAACTAGCCAGCCTGGTGGCTGGCGCCTATAGTCTCAGCTACAGGGGAGGTTGAGACAGGAAAATGTCTTGAGCTCAGGAGTTTGAGGTTACTGTGAGCTGTGCTGATGCCATGGCACTCTACTCAGTGTAGAGTATAAATAAATAAATCAATAAATACGTTTTTGCAGGCAAATTATTTTTTAACCCCGCCCTTTCTCAAAATAAGTAAAAAGAAAAGAAAATGCTGGGAAAATGCTGGAAAAGACAGTAAAAAGCATTGATTCTCGGCGAGCGCCAGCACGGCTCAGGAACCCCAGCCCGAGGTAGAGCCCCGTGTGCGTCCAGGGGTGGGGGGAGAGGGGGGGCGCAGAGAGAGCAGGTTTAGCAGGCCGCGCACCAGCGGGGGCGAGCGGATGATGCAACCGACCGGGGGCACCGCCCTAGCTCCCGATTGGCTGGCGCTCAGCGGCTGCGCTTCTGGATTGGCCGATGCTGCGGGGGCGGGGCTGGCGGGGCGTGGTGCCGCGTGGCGGGCACGGCTTGGAGGTAGCGGCTGCAGGACGACCTGCGCGGGTAGATGGGCTGGGGTCCTGGCGGTGGGGCTGGCGGGCGGAGGCTGCCCGGTGGAAGTGGATGCGCATGGGCGGCTCCGGGTCCGCGCGGGGTGAAGGTTCGGGCGGGATGGGAACCCCGGATGGAGCCCCTCTGGCGAGGGGGCCTCGCCGCGCTCTTCCTCCTTCCCCGTCACACCTCGTTTCGGCGCCTGGACCCCTCCAGAGGGGTCGTGACCCTCGTCAGCAGGCCGGGGACCTCGCTTTGGGTTGGGGGCCTGGAGCAGTTAACCGGCTGGGGCTGTTGGGCAGGAAAGGGAAAGCGGCCAGCCTGGCACTGCCCACCCAACGTGCTCTCCATCCCGCCGGGTCTCATCCTGCAGCTGTCCCGCAGAGCTGGTGCCAGCGCTGAGAGCTGTGAACATGAGCGTGGGCTTCATTGGGGCTGGCCAGCTGGCCTTTGCCCTGGCTAAGGGCTTCACAGCAGCAGGTAGGCCCTGCTTGGGTGGGTGCTAAAGTTGGGATGTGGATCACAGGCCAGTCCTTTGGGAAATGGTAGGTTCCACGTTTGGGGTGGTTAAGTGAGTTGTCTTACCCTGGGGAAGGTGGTAGTTTTCTTCACTCTCCTTTCTGGGGACATGGGGGAAGGAGGCCAGATGGGGCTTTGAGGAAAGAACTCTGTCCTCTACAGGCATCCTGGCTGCCCACAAGATAATGGCCAGCTCCCCAGACATGGACCTGGCTACTGTGTCCGCTCTCAGGGTAGGTACAGGCTGGAGGACAGGCAGGAAGGCCAAATCCCTGCACTTCCAGCAAGAGTTGGGGGCACATGTCAGGAGCAGGGATGCTGCAGCCTTGCTCAGTGAGGCCAGAACCACAGCTGGGATGTTGAGTAGACCCTGCTTCTGCTCTAGCCATGAGTAGTGGGCATGTACTGCCTATGGGGGGGGGGTGTTGGTGTGGAATGGGGTTTCCTGCTTGGGATTAAAGTTCAAGCAAGGTCACCACAGGGGTTCTCTGGGGCCACAGACTGGAGGCCAAACAGCATACCTGAGGCTGAACACAGCTCTGGTATGCCAAGACCACTTAGGGTTTCAGATCCAAGGGCGGGGGCAGGCTCCCAGCTTGGCACCACCACTCACACCTGGAGGCAGGGGCCTGAGGGGGCTGCAGTCCGGGGTGGGACAAGCCAGGGCTGTGACGCACATGGAGCGCTCCTTCTGTCTGCAGAAGGGACATAATCCAGAGCAGGAAGTTTCCTGGTTTCAGAATAGGAAGGGTAGATGGGAGGGGGGGTCAGAGCCTTATGGCTTGAGCCTGCACCCATCCCCTCTGTCTCTGCTGTTTTCCATGCTGGGCTTGCCGCTGGGGGGCCAGATAGCCACGGGAGCAAGCTGAGCCCACCTTGGCACCCCTACAGAAGCTGGGGGTGAACCTGACACCCCACAACAAGGAAACAGTGCGGCACAGTGACGTGCTCTTCCTGGCGGTGAAGCCACACATCATCCCCTTCATCCTGGATGAGATTGGTGCTGACATCCAGGACAGGCACATCGTGGTGTCCTGCGCAGCTGGCGTCACCATCAGCTCCATCGAGAAGGTGGGCTTTCTGGCGGGCAGTGTGAGCTTGTGCTACAGAGTGGGTGGGAGGCCTGGCTCTCCATCTGGGAAAGGGGTGTGGAGTGTGCAACACCCCACATGGAGGCCAAGGAAGATACACTGGTTTTTCCTCCAGAAGCTGAAGATGTTTCAGCCAGCCCCAAAGGTCATCCGCTGCATGACCAATACTCCAGCTGTGGTTCGAGAGGGGGCCACTGTGTATGCAATGGGCACACATGCCCAGGTGGAGGATGGCAGTCTTCTGGAGCAGCTTCTGGGCAGTGTGGGCTTCTGCACAGAGGTGGAGGAGGACCTGATTGATGCTGTCACAGGGCTCAGCGGCAGTGGCCCTGCCTACGTGAGGACGATAGGGGCAGCTGGTGACAGTGGGCACTTCCTAGGACCTTAGCACTTATTTGCCCCTGCTCCCCACCCCCAAGGGCTGGTATGGAGGGTGCAGGGCTGTAGGAACTGGCACTTTGCCCTCTTCCCCCCACCCTCCCCTCCAGGCCCAAGGGTGCAGCCCAGAGAGGCCCAGGACAGCCTTCAGGAGCCTTCTCCCCACAGGCCTTCACAGCCCTGGATGCCCTGGCTGATGGGGGTGTGAAGATGGGGCTTCCACGGCGCCTGGCAGTCCGCCTTGGGGCTCAAGCCCTATTGGTTAGTTTATTTCCTGACCTTTTTGGGAAGCCACAACCTTCAGGGCCCTGAGGCTGCACTGAGGGTGGGTAGGTAGGACTTGGTGGGTGCTATGGTGGTTGGGGGCAGTGCCCTGCAGACACCTGCAGCTGTCAACCTCTCTCTGACTACAGGGGGCTGCCAAGATGTTACTGGCCTCAGAACAGCACCCAGGCCAGCTCAAGGACAACGTCTGCTCTCCTGGTGGGGCCACAATCCATGCCTTGCATGTGCTGGAGAGTGGGGGTTTCCGCTCCCTACTCATCAAGGCCGTGGAGGCATCTTGCATCCGTACCCGGTGGGCCCCCACAGCTGTCCACTGCCCAACCACCTGCCCTAGTGGGGCACAGCCTTTGGTCTCAATCTGCTCAGCTATTCACTCAGCAGATTGATTGATTGACTGATTGATTTTTTTGAGACAGTCTCACTCTGTCAGTCTTGGTAGAGTGCCTTGGCATCATAGCTCACAGTAACCTCTAACTCTTGGGCTCAAGTAATAATCCTCTTGCCTCAGACTCCCAAGTACCTGGGACTCTAGGCAACTGCCACAACGCCTGGCTATTTGCAGACACAGGGTCTTGCTCTAATTCAGGCTGATCTCAAACTCTTGAGTTTAGGCAATCCACCTGCCTCAGCCTCCCCAAATACTGGGATTACAGGTATGAACCACCATGACTACCATGACCCTCTTTTTTCTTTTCTTTCTTTTTTTTTTTTTAGACAGAATCTCACCCTGTCACCCTGGGTAGAGTGGGTAGAGTGCCATAGATCATCACACCTCACAGCAACCTCAAACTCTTGGACTCAAGTGATCCTCTTACCTCAACCTCCCAATTAGCTGGCATTATAGTCATAGGACCATACCTGGGTAATTTTTCTGTTTTTAGTAGGGATGAAGTCTCACTCTTGCTGAGGCTGGTCTCGAACTTGTGAGCTCAGCAATCCACCTGCCTCAGCCTCCCAGAGTGCTGGGATTACAGGCATAAACCACTAAGCCAGGCCCACTGAGCAGATTTTTATTTTTTTATTTTTGAGGCAGAACCTCAAGCTGTCACCCTGGACAGGGTGCTGTGGCATCACAGCTCACAGCAACCTCCAATTCCTGGGCTCAAGCGAGTCTCCTGCCTCTGCCTCCCAAGTAGCTGGGACTACAGGCGCTCGCCACAACACCCACCCATTTTTTGGTTGGCCCGGGCTGGATTCGAACCTGCCAGCTCAGGTGTACGTGGCTGGCGCCTTAGCCCGTCGAGGCACCGAGCCATCAGCAGATTTTTATTGATTTCTGGCCTGGCCCTGAGCTGGACGTGGGAGCCCTGAGGTTCCCCAGGTCACAGCTTGCATTGCCCCTCACTACCTTCTGTTGTCCTTTAAGGAGTGTTTAAAAGATGACTGGCAGCTTCCTTGGGGGTACACACTGTGTACTACAGTTTCACAGTTTCATTGTCAAAGCCAGGGGAGCTGGACCAGTGTGGTGGCCAGGCATGTTAGGGGCCCTCTGTGGGCCTGGTCAAAACTCCTTCTGCAGGACCTTGTCCAGAATTGAATAAATTAGATGAGCAGGCACACAGCCATATCCTGGCACAAGGGAAGCTTGGTGAGAGTTGGAAGAAAACCAAAGAGCAGGGAGAGAATTTGGTGTCTTGCCTGGGATCTTGCTGCTGGTCAAGGACCAGGCTGGGAGTTGTCTCAAATTGAGGTCTGCAGGGTGGACACGGCATCTTCACCACATGACCACCCTCCAGTCCAGACGCCTGAGTGCCTTGCCTGACTGCACACAAGAGCCTGCAGAGCCTGTCCTTGCACTGGCCCTAGGGGAAGACAGGCAGTGAGGGCTCAGGTCTGGGGATACCACAGATAGGTGTGGGGACACTGAACCAGCATAACGTCAGGGAGGATGTAGCTGGCAGAGGGGATAGCAGGTACATAAGTCCTAAAGTGGGTGACAGCACGGACACCCTCTGGGCCAGTAGGCACTGGGTGCTGTGTGGGCTTTGGCCCCTCTTCTTAGTATACACTTGGGCTCCAGAAAGAAGGAGGGCCCTGGATCAGCTCCTCTCTGCCTCTCCAGGGAACTGCAGTCCATGGCTGACCAGGAGAAGGTTTCATCAGCTGCCATCAAGAAGACTGTCCTGGACAAGGTGAAGTTAGACTCCCCTGTGGAGTTCTCTCTGTCTCCTGGCTACAACAAGCTGTTCCCCCGTAGCCTGGCCCCGGCAGGCAAAAAGGACTGATGTGTCCTGCCTGCCCACCATCTTGCCTCCACCTCCTCATCTCTCCTCTTCACTCAAAGCTCCTATGCTGGGGGTCTCCAGGCCATGTAGTGTCCTCACATGGCTAGCCGCCCATGGCCCTGATTAGTTTGGGGATCAGCCGGGGTTTGAGCCAGTGAGGGGGCACATCATTTCCCATTGGAACTCTACATGTCTCTAAGTGTTCCCCAGCCCAGAATAGGGGTGGGTGCTCTGACCTCAGTTTCCCCTCCCCTCTGGAGGTCAGGTGGCTTGGAGGGTCTTCACCCACCCTGCCTCTGGCTTCAACTTGGCTCCTGTGCATGCTCTCCTACCCCTACTCAGGGAGATGCCTGTCCTTCCTGTGTGGGGCCCAGAGGGTCCCAGGCACAAGGGACCACAGTTCCTCTTGATCAGCTGCCAAGGACCTGTAATCCTATTGGACTTTTGAGAAAAGGGCTCCTCAGATAACTGATGAACCTCTGGAGGTCACCAGCATTCAGGCATTCCTGACCTGACCAGCAGGATGCTGTCATTGCCCTCTGAGCCCTAGGCTATATAAATTTGTTCCCAGCCTCCAGTGCCTGACTTCTTTGCCATGGGTGGAGGGAGGCCTCAGCCTGGGCTGGAGGGTGGATTGCTGTTGGGTATGACACTGGAGGCTGAGCCAGTGACCCATGCCCCAGAGCCCTGAGGTCCCATGGCAGCCAGTCTGGCCAGTGGGCTGAGAATCACCCTGTAAGCAGACAGGTGGGGAGCTACCAAGACAGGGTGCATCCAAGGCCTCAGTCATTGGTGAGAAACTGGTCCTGCAGGCTGGACCAACAGGGCTTGGCGTGTTGTTCTGTGGGGAGGGCACCAGCCTCTGCATCCTCTACCCTCCCAGATGTCTCGCACAAGCTCAGGCCAGGCCGGGCCAAGCTCCTGGTGAGGAAGGAACCCTCTAGGGAGGTATATTAGGACCCTTCAGGACCAAGAGGACACATATGCAAACATGTGTGCACAGATTAGATTATGAGGAATTGGTTCACATGATTACAGAAACTGGCAATTTCAATCTGCAAAGGGGCCGGGGCAGAGCAGTGGGGTTGCAGATGAATCCCAAGGCAGTCTGCTGAAAAAGTCTCCTTTACTAGGGGTCTGGCCAGGCCTTCAAGTGGTTGCACAGGGCTTACCCACATTATGGAGGGTGATCTACTATACCAGTTAAAATGTTAATTGAATCCAGTGGTAAAGTCTAACAATTTAAATGTCAGTGTCATGCAGAAACACTCGGAATAATGTCTGGCTAAACATCTGGGCACCCTGCAACCCAGTCAAGTGGACACAAAAGATTAGCCCTCCTGGCTGGCGCCTGTGGCTCAGTGAGTAGGGCACCAGCCCCATATACTGAGGGTGGTGTGTTCAAACCTGGCCGTGGCCAAACTGCAACAAAAAAATAGCCTGGTGTTGTGGTGGGTGCCTGTAGTCCCAGCTACTTGGGAGGCTGAGGCAAGAGAATCGCCTGAGCCCAAGAGTTGGAGGTTGCTGTGAGCTGTAATGCCACAGCACTCTACTGAGGGTGACAAAATGAGACTGTCTCTAAAAAAAGGAAAAAGATTAGCCCTCCCAGAGGCCCACTTGGGCAGGGCTGGAGTTGCAGCAGCTCCTTTTCCTTATGTTACACAGGAGTGTGAGGACAGCTGGGCTGGTGTTGCAGTGAGCTCTCCTGTGGGCTGGGAGAGTGGATTGGCAGCTCCTGAGAAGAGGTTTTGAGGAACTTTGTTACAGAGTCTTGTTTCCAGAGACTCTGGGCCTACTGCAGAAGTACGACTTGGTATGTAGAAACAGTCTCACTCTGTCACCCAGGCTAGAGTGATGTGGCCTCATAGCAGCCTCAAATTCCTGGGCTCAGCCTAGCTCACCAGAAACCTCTAACTCCTGGGTTCAAATTATCATCCTGCTTCAGGCTCCCAAGTAGCTGGGGCTTAGGCACCTGAGACAATGGCCAGCTAATTTTTCTATTTTTAGTGAAGAGAGGTCTCTTGCTCAGGTTGCTCTTGAACTCAAGGGATCCTCCCACTTGGACTCCCAGAATGCCAGGATTACAGGCGTGAGCCATCATGTCCAGCCATGACTGCATCCCTATCAGCTGAGACCAGGCTGAGAACATCCTGGTCTCTCCCCACGTGAGGATCACTGTACTTAGACACGTAGGTGAAGTTAGATGGGGTACATCCTGCTATCAGAGTGGGACCTGGCAGCCCAGAACAGCTGGCTCCCTCTGCCCAGCTCTGCCTTGGTTTCCTAATTGGAACTTCCCTAGACTTTAGTCTGCTTGGCTGGGGCCCCTGCCCTGCACTGCCCACCTCTGCCATTCCTTCCCTATGCCAGGCTGACTCCCCTTGACCAACTTAAGACTGTCCTGGTGGATTTAGCTGTTTCAGCACTGTAGCTCCTCTCCCTGCATGTGCAAACATACCCACCATCTGTTCTCTGCAGGTGAGCAGGACTCTGTCCACCCCAAAGAAGATTCTAGGGTAGGGAGCACCCAAGGGGCCTGGGTTGCATCTTGGTGTGTCCTCTTCCCACTGGTCCTGGGCATCAACCATGCCGAGCAAGGAGGAATGAGACTCCTTCCCAAGAGCAGAAGAAAGCACAACAGGAAAGATGCACAAATTAGCCTCCCAGGCAGTTCCAGTGTGTGGGTGAGGCCAGATTCCGTCCTTTAAGGAGCACTTTGTCTGGTGCTGGGAACATGAGTGGGGGTTAGTCTAGTAGGCATCACTTCTGGGACCAATTTCCCATGTCTCCTGGTGGAACCCAGGACAGGGAGGGGAAGATCATCAGCCGAGTGCTTGACGGGACTCTTGGTGGCCTGCCACACCTCTGCTGCATGAACTCAGCCCTCACGGCCCAGCCACGCATGACTGTAGGTTGCCACCAAGCAGGACGCTCTCCCTCAAGCCAGTACCCAGGGGAGGGAAGAGTGCAGGGAGGTGGGGGCCTGGGAGGCAGAAAACAGGACTGCACTCTGGCCTCAGAGCAATCTTGGATGTTTTCATACATAGCAGTGGGGGGGGGGGGTGGCATGTTAATCCCTCTGCTCTATGAGACTTGGGCGACACCCAGGGCAGGGATGGGGCGATAAAGGTCCCTTGTTATCCACTCCTGTCAGGGCACATAGCAGTAAGAACCACACACAGCCCTCCTCAGCATGCAGTGACAACGTGCCCCAGGACTCAGAAGTCCCCGGAGCCTGGCAGGGACTGCGGGTGATACCTTTAACCTACCTCTGGGCTTAGCCTCTGTCGCAACTTGTGGTTCATGCAGTGGTGCTGTGAGGACCCCACGGCCCGTCCCTGTCTCTCATGTGTGTCCTCACAGCTCTGGCTGGGTTAGACATCCTTCCTTGCTTTACACCTGAGAGTGGAAGAGGGGCGAGTAGAAGGTCCAGAAGTTGGAAATGGAAAGTGGACCGATCCCCCCACTCTCCTTTCCGTCCCTTGGTCACCCCCTTCTCTGGGAACTTTTAACCTCAGACAGCACAGAGGCACGCGTGGGCCGGAACCAAATTCTAGGCAGGTACTGAGGAAACAGGACAGGAGAGGTGCAATTCTTACATCAGCCTAGCTTCCCTGAAGGCCTGGTCACACGCCGTCCAGCACTGCCGAGCGGTCCCCAGGCGAGCTCACAGAGCCCAAAGCCACACTGCCCGCGGCACCCTGCGGTGGACCGCGAAGTGGAACCACGATGGGCCGAGGCCCCGCAGGACCACCTCGCCCAGCCCCCTAGACCTCGGGACGCGGTCTTGGACGGCATGGACACCGAGGCCGCGAGGACAGGGCCCTCGGGACTTAAGGCCGGGCCTGCGAAACCCCCCGGGCGCCGGGGCGCGGCGCGCGTTACCAGGGGCGACCGCGCCGGGGCGCGCAAGCGCAGTGGGACGCGCCCACCCCGCCCCCGACCTCCACAGCCGCCGCCGCCGCGCCTTTCCCTTTAAGTGCCCGCGGGCCGCGTCGCCGCTTCATGAATGGAGCCCACGTGACCAAACATCATGTGACGTCTGTGGAACGGCGGTGGCGGCGGCGGCGGCGGATCCCGAGCCTGGTCCGGCCCGGCCTTCCCAGCGCGCTTGGCCCGGCCCGCCCAAGAGGCCAGCCCCCTCGAGTCCCGGGCCCGGAGCCCTAGCGCAGGCCCCCGCCCTGCGCGGCCTCGGAGCGCGCGCGGCCTCGTCCCACCTGAGCCTCGGCCCGCCGGGCCCGCAGTGTGGTGAGTGCGGCGGGCCGAGGGGCGGGGGTCGGCTGCTCCCGCAGCACCGAGGGCGGCGGAGGCCCCGGCTCTGGGTCTGCTCGCAGCCCGCCGGCGGCCGGCGCCTCGGTTCCCCGCCGCGCAGGAGCCAGCTCCCAGCCCCGCCGTCCAGGCGCTGGGATGGGCCGCGGGCGGCGGCGGCGGCGGCGCGCGGGGCGGGCGTGTGCGGAGCCGACTCGCGGAGGCCCGGGCGTCTTAGGGGGAGGGGCGGCTGGGCCGGCGGGAGGAAAGGGCGGGGTGGAGCGGGGAGCGCCGGTGTCCGCGCGGGCGCCGGGCCGGTGCCGGATTCCTCAGGTGGCCGTGTTGGCGCTGCCTGCACTCAGGGGTCCTCGGCTGGTGGGGAAGGGCGGGCGGCCGGGAGGACCCGGCTCGCGCCCGCCCGGGCTCCGTCAATCGCGTGCCAGGGCCCAGAGGGAGACTTGCTGAGTCATCAGCATGAGGTCACTCGATGCTCGAGCCGGTGCCGGGAGACAGGCGCGAGGGCCTCGGGGACTGGGGGCCCGCGGGCGGCCTGGGGCCGGCGTGTGCGGAACCGCGGCAGAGGGGCCGGGACCGGCCGGGGCGCCTGGGCGCGCGAGGTGAAGCCGGGAGTTGGTGGCAGGTTTTCCCTCGGGGCGGAAGGTGAAGTCCCCGGCCTGCTGCGCTCTCCCAGACAACTCTTGTCAGGCGGCTGGTCCTGGTTCCAGTCGGGGCGGTC
Organism: Perodicticus potto; assembly: GCA_963574655.1. Lineage (NCBI taxonomy): Eukaryota > Metazoa > Chordata > Mammalia > Primates > Lorisidae > Perodicticus > Perodicticus potto. The sequence goes on from CAUYRH010058757.1 coordinate 15,922, forward strand.
TCCCAAACTGGGAGAGAGTTCCCCGAGTGAGAGGAGGGAGGAGCTTAGATGCGCTGTGCTGACCGGGCTTGGGGAAGCGGGCTTTCCCTGCGACTGGCCTGGGCGGCCGGGCGAGCCCCCTGCGGCAGCAAGCAGGGCGTGGAGGAAACAGCCCTGCCTCTCTCCCCAGCTGCTTCGGGTCTGGTTGAAGCTGCGGGTAGTGGGGTGGGAGCTTGGACGCGCTTCGGTATCTGGTGGGTAATGGAGAGAATGTTGCTCTCCATTATCCCAGATTGCCCCCACCTGAGATGGCATCTTTGCGTGAAGTGACACTGCTGGGTGTCCGGCCCAGGACTCTAAGGAAATGACAATCTGAGGGTGGTGTGGCTAGAGCCACCCTTCTGGGGCATGTGGGTGATTCCTCAAAGAGGTTTATGGCTAAGTTGAGCTGATCTGTGGTTTGCCCTCAGGGAGAGTCCCCGTAGCACACACATGACACATTCAACACACACACCACTGCGGGGCACTGAGTCTTGGGCTTATGGATGCCAGATGTTTTAACACTTCAGCTGACCTTTGGGCTGGAATGTTATGCCCTAGGAATATGCAGGGTCCTGGAGGGCTGTTTTTTAAAACCTCAGTCACTTAGGCCTCAGTGGAAATGAAGTTTCAGATTCTTTTCAAAGTGACTTTTGGTAGCTGAGGCTTCTGGAGGAGGTGTGTCTGGAAGGCGGGAAACAGTGAGACTTCCCTACCTTGGGGTGCTGGGGCATCAAGTCCACTCCTGCCTGGGAGTTTTGGCTGCTGGGGTCTGCAGACCAGGATGAAGGAGCAAGGCTGGCTAGTTGACCCGCCGCCTGCTGAATGTCCAGACCCCAGCTCAAGGGATTGGAGTTGCCCAAACCTCCCTCCCCTTCCTGCTGTCACCCTGAGTGGGTGGGCCAGGGGCCCACTTGTGTGTCTGTCCTCCATGAAGTGGGATCTGCCTCTGGTGAAGAGAGGGTAAAGGATGACAGGGCCCTGGTACTGAACAGCCTTCAGTACCCAGAGGAGGGCTGACATGGGAGCCCAGCTTCTCCTTGATCCAGTTGTGAGATCCTCTTCCTCAGGAATGCCCTGGGCATTCCCCCCAGCTGTCCCCAAAGGCTGTCTTTGCCTGGGCAGTGTTTGTCCCAGGGCTGCAGAACCTGGCTAAGGCCTTGCTTGCTGAGCCCTGCCCCTCCCCCACTGCACACCCACTCGCACACACCTTTGATTAGGAGGCACTGGCTGCACTTATGCTGAGTTCAGGCCTTCTGTGCAGGGCAAAATCTGTTGAGGAGGCACTTTTCAGTTCCCAGCCACCTCACTCAGTGCTTTTCTGTGTGATGTCTCAGGAAGTCACCATTATATCATTGTGCATAGCAGTTGGGTGAGGGGAGTTTGGTGGGGAGCTAGTACCAGGGCAGTATCCTTCCATCCTGACTTGTGCTCAAGGCTGAGGCACCCCTCCAGGCTGGCTGTGAGGGCCTAGCTTCTGGGGTGGGTTTGGGGGCAGCTTGTAGGAGAGACAGATCTCTGAGGACCTTTTGACTTCCAGTCTAGGTCTTCCTCATCCTTTGATCTGGAAGAATCTGAGGACTGGAGCCTTGGGGTCTTGCCTCTGAGAGGCTCCTGGTGGCCTAGTCTTGGGGAAGTATATCTGGTTTCCCTTGCTACTCTTTGCCACAGTCCACCTCTTGGTGCAAGGCTGGGTGAGGTGGGGTCTCTAATCTGGTGGGAACATACGCCTCCACCTAGCCAGACCACATTTTAGCTCCAGCGATGAAGGGAGAAGCCCCTAACCTAGCCCAGAATTTCCTGAAAGGCAATTCTCAGCTCCTCCAAAGAGACTGCGTCTGTCTTATCTTCCAGCCACGATGTTGCTTACCTCTAACCTGGAAAGGAGGGGATGGAACACAGGGATGGGGAGTGCCAGTAATCCCAGGTGGATGTCTGGGAGGAGGTGTCCTTGGCAGGGCTTCAGAAAGCAGAAAGTGAGGTCAGGTGCTGGAGGAGCAGCTGAGTGGGTGGGGGTTGGCTGCCTGGTCTCTCCCAGCCCTTTGTTTTTGTACCCTGGCCTGTGGGCACTGAGCTGGGCAGGGGCCAGAGCACAGTCAGTGACCTAGAGGGGCTGGCCACCCCTGCCTTTAGCTTTGCAGGCCCAGGGGGCTAGTTGTAGGCCCTTGTGAAACACACTGGATGGGGCGGGACAGGGTGCAAGATGCTGCAACCTGTGGCAGGATGGTTACTCCATCAGTTGAGGAGGTGGACAGAGAAGGCTGGAGGGGCCTTGGCCCAGACTCCTTCTAGCTGGATTGCCTGCTACTTCCAAGGTGGGGAACTCCCTGGCCAATCCTACCAACGGAGCTAGAGCCTGCTGGGCAACCCACTCCCAGCTCTTTAAAGTTACAAGTCTTAGGGAAAATCAGAACTGTCCCACATCCTCCCTGGTGGGGACAGCCACCTGAGTCTCCCAGGGGACAGGGCTTTGTTGAAGGCTGGCTTAGGGGAGGCAGCAGTAGGATGTAGTACTCTGAAATGTTTATGCACAGAGTCCCTGGACAACTTTCACCTGCTGCTGCCTGGGATGTGGGGCCACAGCCCTCCTGGGGCGCTGTTGGCTGGCAGGCCTGGGGAAAGCCAGCCTGTGAGGGAGGAGGCGGTATGCTGAGTCAGCGTGACTCGCCAGGAACAGCCGCACTCTGGGGCAGCACTGGGGTTATTTTTAAAGCTCAGGGCTTCCTTCTAGGCTTGCCCCTCCCGCATCTTATTCCTCCTAATCTCTCCCCCAGCCCCTTTGTCTTACTCTTCCTCCATCCAGCCTCCAGTCCTCCTTCCCCCATCTGGCCTTCCTGACACCCCACCTGGGGGGCAAGTTTGGCAGGGCGAAGCTCACCTCAGGAGAACCAAGGCCAAGGAGTGTCCTCTGGCCAGGTGTTGGGGGCTGGACACCTGGGCAGCAGGCTCCTGAGTAGGTATCTGTGTGAACCACGGTGGCCTCTTGGGTCCTGACCTCTGCTCCGTGTCTTGCAGGAGAGCCTGCTCGCTGTGCCCCCGGGTTATGACGACCCCCAATAAAGGAAACAAGGCCTTGAAGGTGAGCAGCAGGGATAGGGGCTTCTGGGGCTCAGTGGCATGGGGAGGATGTCTCTGCTTGGCCTGTGACCTGTGTGCTGTGCCACCCCCAGGTGAAGCGGGAGCCAGGTGAGAATGGCACCAGCCTGACCGACGAGGAGCTGGTGACCATGTCTGTGCGGGAGCTGAACCAGCACCTGCGGGGCCTGTCTAAGGAGGAGATCATCCAGCTGAAGCAGCGCAGGCGCACGCTCAAGAACCGTGGCTATGCTGCTAGTTGCCGTGTGAAGCGGGTGACACAGAAGGAGGAGCTGGAGAAGCAGAAGGCGGAGCTGCAGCAGGAGGTGGAGAAGCTGGCTTCGGAAAATGCCAGCATGAAGCTGGAGCTCGACGCGCTGCGCTCCAAGTACGAGGCCCTGCAGAACTTCGCCAGGACCGTGGCCCGCAGCCCCGTGGCACCGGCCCGGGGCCCCCTTGCCACTGGCCTGGGACCCCTAGTCCCTGGCAAGGTGGCTGCTACCAGCGTCATCACAATAGTAAAGTCCAAGACGGACGCCCGGTCATAGGGATGAGCGGTGTGTTTGTCCAGGCGGGTCTTCAAGGGGCCATTAGGCACATGGCGAATTTGGCAGCCCCGTCTCTCTTTCCCTTCTCTTCTCCTCCTTGCCCTTCCCTTCCCTTCTCTTCTCCTCTCCCCTCCTCACTTCCTTCCTTCCCTGCAAAGCACAACCTGCATCCCAGGGGCACTGGGCTGAGCCCCTTTGATCTCGTTGTCGTCGTGTGTTTTGTACGTTGGGATTGGTCAGTTTGGTGGTGATGTGGGGTCGCCCCTAACCTCCGTTGTACCAAGGCCCTGCAGTCTTGGAGTCCAGGGCTGGCACCGTGAGAATGGAGGAGAAAGTGCTCATATGATCAAGCAAGCAAGCCCCAGGCCTGTGTATCCCTGAACGGGGAGGGCTCCTGTCTGCCCTCCAGTCTTAGGTGGCTGCTGGCTGGGCTGGGAACAGCAATTCAGCCCAGCCCAGTAGAAGGTGATAGGCTCTTCTTTGAAGAGCAGGGTGTGCTGCCAGCCGGGGCACAGCAGGCACTGGGGGTGTGTATGGCTGGAGGGCAGGGGCTACAGCGCTTGAGCCTGTCCCTTTGCGATGAAAAAGACCAAATCTCTGGTGGTGAGCTTACGTGAAGGGTGTGTTCCGTGTGTCCTTCGATGGGTCCCGTGTCACTGTTTACATGACCTATTTGTGTGGTTATATAGCCCTTTATTTAAAAGAGAGAAGTTCCTTTTATGGAGTTATTAAATTATATGTTTAAAAGCTAAAGAAAAAAAGAGCTGCAGAGTATTTATAAAACTGTCTTTTAAAACAAAAAGAACAAGCAAGAACATTTGACCATATAATGGAAAAGGGAAGAAAGTATATTAGAAACTTTGCTAGTTTAAAAAAAGAAAAAAAAAAAAAACAAAAAAAATTCCTTTCTTGTAAACTTATGGACAACTCTTTGTGGCTGTTGGAGTTTAGTTTTTATATACACAGAGTTATCAGACGTTATTTATAAAACTTAGTTTAAAAAAAAGACAAAAAAAAGCCAAGCCGTGAGCCGACCAGAGGCCGTCCTCTTTGATATCTTTTGCAATTGTACCGAAAGTGACTTACTCCTCGCCCTTCCTGCTTCCGTCTCTTGCCGGTGCCGTGGTGTTGTCCGTGCCTGGTGAGGTTTTGTGCAGCCGTAAAGTGCTGGTGCTTCTGGTGACCTTTGACCTGTGAGTGTCACTTTTTGTGTCTGTTTTCCTGTGTTTGTTTTTTGGATTTAGTTGTGTTTTTGCTTCTGCTGGCTTGCCAGACCCAAGCTGGGTTAGGCTGGGGTGCTGGGCAGCGCCTGCCATGTGGGATGTTGGGGATCTGTGCCCCTGGACCCAGGAAGTCAGATGTGGGGCTCTGCCTCTCCCACCTATGCTGAGCCTTGACATTGGATGTGTTGAGGGCTTGGGCTGGTCCAGTGCAGAGTAGGTGAAATTGGGGGGCCATTTGGGGTCTCCATGCTGCTTCCACGTGCACCACCTTTGGCCTTGGTGGCGTTGCAGGGACCAACAAGTCACTGTGGGTGCCCGGGGGGCCCTGGCCAAGCTTTCCCCACTGGGAAAAGGTCTTCCTCTGGCCTTAGCTTTGTTCCTGTAGGCTTCTTGGGGGACCTTAGTGGAGGGGACCCCAGGGGCTCACCTCTCTGTGAACTGTTTCCGTGCTGTACGGTGGTGCTTCCTGGGCAGAGTGGTGGGGGCCCCACCTGAGGCAGCCCTTCTTCCTTATCCCTGACTTGATCTGAGGGCCTGGAAGTTCTTTACCAGTGCAGATAAGGGCTAAGATCTTCAGGGCCTGGTCCTAGCCCTGGCCCTGGCCCTCTTCTGTGCTTGTCCATGCTGGCAGCTTTTGGCTTCAGGCCCTTCTGCCTCCCTTTGCGATCTGTGTCTTCCAGGGGTCAGCTGATAGGCTTTTGGAGGTGCTTCTTTCTGAGGGCCAAGCCCACCTTTCTGTCCTAGAACCTGCTGACCTTCCAGGCTTGGCTCAGGAAGCTCCCTATAGGTATGCAAAGGGGAGGTGGTTGCTCCTCCACCCCCAAGAGGCTACAGTCCATTCTCTAGCCACGTGAGCCTCAGCCTCCTGTCAGGGTTGCTGGTGTCCTCTCTGGCAGCCTGGACCCCTGAAAAGCACAGAAGTATGACTTAGTGAAACAAAAACTGTGGCCTGATAAGGGTTATTCTCATGGGCAGCAGGATTTATCCGAGAGCTTGACCCAGTGTGCCTGTGATGTGGGGACAAGGTGTGCCATTGACTCTTGTCATATGAAGGATGGCTTCTCTGTTCCAGGTATGCAGACACATTCCTGCTTGTACCTGGGTCAGCCTGCAGATGGAATTGTGACTGTTGCCTCTGAGTCACTTAATGACTTTCCCTCCCTCCCCTTGGTCTGGTTTTGTCTAACTAGAATCCAGGTGTGAGTTGCTAAAAGTTGGTTGCAGCAACAGTGAGTTGGAATCATCAGCGAAAGACAAGTTGTGACCTGTGTGGGAGGGTGGATGACAGGCCTTCCCTGTCCTTGTACAGCCCCCAATTTTTTCCTGGTTGGGGGGTGGTCCTCTGTTACTGAGCACCTCTGCCTGGCTGCAGACCTAGAGAGCAGAAGGAAGAAGCAGGTGAGGAAGAGGAGGAGGATTTGAGGATGGATACATGCTGAACAGAAGACGCAGATCCTTGGTTTGGTTTACAAAAGAAGCTTCTGAAGTTTGTGAGGCCATGCTTCCTTTTGGGAGTTGTGGGTTGGAGCACCTGTTCTTTGGTTCTGAGGGAGTATTCCCATTCCCTGTCCAGCCAGCTCTGCAGGGCCAGTCTACCACCTTCCCCTTCCCTTTGATTTCTTTAGAGTAGATCCTTTGTCCACATGTGATTGCTGTCTTTCTGATCTTTGTTAATTCCATTTTCCTACTGTGAGGATGTTGTGTTCTTTTTTCTCTCTTCAACTTTTCTGACACAGTGAATTGAGGGCTTTGGCTAAGGCCAGGTCTCTCAAACTTGTCCACTAAGTAAACCATATGTGTGTCTTCCTTCCCACCTTGACTTTGCCCCGGCCCCTCCCTTATCCCAATATCGATACTCAGATTTTAGAGGAAAAACCCAGTGGGAACATGTGAACCCTTCCTGGAGACATAGGCCCAGGGAGACCTCTCCATGGGTGGGTGCTCTGTGGTGGCCATGTCCTGTGCTGAGGTTTCTGCTCTTAGTGCATGCTTCAGGTCTGCGTGTACACTGTCAGTAGCAGCCTCAGTGATGGTCAGTGCCTGCTTGAGGACAATGGTCAGGTCTCATTATGTCCGTGCGACTTCTGTTTCTGGAATGATCACTTGGCTAAAGTTCCCATCCTTGTATGGGAAGCTAGAGCCACAGACTGCTGCACCATTTCCGCTCTGGGATCTTGTGAGTTACTTTTTTAGACTGTGGTTTGGTGAAAGGAACCAACACATTAACCGATTTTTTACCCCAGAAGCCACTGAATAATTCTTTTTGGCATGTTTTTGCCTTCCTGTTGGCTGTCTGATTTTGGAGCACATGTAGACAACAGAGGGCATAATCAGTGCCACACAATGGTAGGGGTATACCCAGGAGACTCCAATGTCCTGTCCTGGCATATCTGTACCTGCTGGTCAGTGGCAAACGTTTCCACCCCACTCCTGGAGCAGCAGCTTTGATGTCATGGGTGTCCCTTTAATCTGAGCTGGGGTGTAAGAGTGTGTCCCCAATAAACTGTGAGACCTTCCTGTTCTCAGTGACCCCAGTTGGGCTTTGACCCCTCCAGCAACCTTGTGCCCCAGTCCCCCTCTTCTTCCCATCCCCTCAGTCTGCTGGTCCTTGAAGCCTTTTAACCAAATGGGAGTGGTATGGAAAGCCTTCTCCTGGCAACTTAGGGCAATAGGACAAGGGCTACCCGTGTGTCCAGCTACTCTGTTGTTCTCCTGGCGCTGAGAGGTGGCTCCAAGCAGTTATTACTACCCTGTCTTGCCCTGCCTAGGGCTGAAGCCAGGGGAGTTTAGTGTGTGTGGGAGAATCCTGCGATCTGTGGGATGGGGTGGGGGTGGTTAAAGATCGGAGGAGGGGATGCGAAGTGGGGCCGAGGACCTATAACCTCGGGTAGGGCGGTAGGGCCTGACCCGGGCGGGGCAGTGGCCTCGGTGCCCCACTTCCACCTTGCGCAGTATTTATTGCTAAATTATTGTCCAGGAGGGGCAGCACTGGGCCTGGCCCCCCGGGTATTTATTGCTGTACATAGTGTATGTTTGTGATATATAAGGTTTTCTTTATTTTGTATATGATCAATAAACATCTTTTAAAGAGACTGGCAGGTGCTTCTTGGGCGCTACGCGGTGGGCTGGGCGGAGCTGGCGCGCGCATGCGTTCCGCGCACGGCCTGTCGGGCGAGGCGGAAGCGGAAGCACGGGTCTCCCCGGGGAGCGATGGCAGCCGGGGGTCTGAGCCGCTTGGAGCGTAAGGCAGCGGAGCGGGTCCGGAGACTGCGGGAGGAGCAGCAGCGGGAGCGCCTCCGCCAGGTACGCCCCGCGCGCCCGCCTGCCTGCGCCCGCGCTGCCGCCGCTGCTCATCGCCCGCCTGCCCGCCCGCAGGTGTCGCGCATCCTGAGGAAGGCGGCGGCGGAGCGCAGCGCCGAGGAGGGCCGGCTGCTGGCCGAGAGCGAGGACCTGGTGACGGAGCTGCAGGGTCGAAGCCGGCGGCGCGAGGGCCTGAAGCGGCGGCTGGAGGAGGCGAGTCCCGCGGGGCGCGGCCCGGGCGCCCACATGCTCTCTCTCCGCCCGGGGGTGGGCGCCGGGGTCGAGGGGAGAAGTGACCACCCCGGCGTCTCGGCAGGTGTGCGATGACCCCGAGGAGCTGCGGAGGAAAGTCCGGGAGCTGGCCGGCGCCGTCCGCAACGCCAAATACTTGGTCGTCTACACTGGCGCAGGGATCAGCACGGTAGGAAGAGAGTCGTGGATGTCAGCCCACACTGCCCAAGACGCGGGCGTGGGGCGCCCCCTTCTGGGAGACTAACCCCAGGAAGAAGTAATGTACTCCGAGTTGGGTAACACCGAATCCCGAAAATCTTCCCTTTAGTTTTTTTTCCCTTTCTAAGAGAACACTAAAGGACTCAATTAAGAACTTAACTGACATAAACACATTTAAAAAGCTTGACCTCTATATTACAGTGAGTTAGAGGCAGAGAAGGGAACAGAGATACAATGGGGGTGTGGAAGCTGGCTGCTTGTAGGCACACTCACCCGCTTGAAACGAGGCATGTCGTTAGTTGTGGGCAGCGCTAAGCTCATACTGTCTCTTGATTCCCCATCCATTGTGTCCTGTTCATTTTGAAGGAAGATAAACAGAAAGTGAGTCCAAAAGAATTCAAATACTCCAAGTAAAGGAGAGAATCGCATCGTGTTTTTCTGGGTCTTTTTTTTTTTTTTTTTTTTTTTTGAGACAGAGCCTCAAGCTGTCACCCTGGGTAAAGTGCTGTGGCATCACAGCTCACAGCAACCTCCAACTCCTGGGCTTAAGCGAGTGTCCTGCCTCCGCCTCTCAAGTAGCTGGGACTACAGGCGCCCACCACAACGCCCGGCCATTTTTTTTTTGGTTGCAGCCGTCGTTGTTTGGCAGGCCCGGACTGGATTCGAACCTACCAGCTCAGGTGTACTTGGCTGGCGTCTTAGCCCGTTGAGCCACAGGCGCCGAGCCCCTGGGTCGTTTGTTTTTATAGAAACATGGTCTGCCTCTCTGGCCCAGGCTGGAATGCAGTGACACCATCGTAGCTTACTGTAGCCTCACACTTCTAGGCTCAAGCAGTTCATCCTCCTGGCTCAGCCTTCCTGTATTATTTTGAGAAGTTTCATTGGGAAGCTATGCTGGGCTGTGGGACCTCAGTAGCTTTTGAAAGTACAACTGACATATTGTCCATCTAATCTGATGGGCAAGTACAGAGTGTTAGGTACATGCAAGCCCAGCAGAGCAAACACCAAGTGATCTCTGTACTCAGGAAGCCCACAGGTGACAAAAATAAGGCATGCGAACAAATACCCATATAAGGCTGATTGTGCTGGGGTCTCTGTCACAGAAATCCAGAATCCACTCACTAAGTGGGCTGCACTTCTGATTGAGTCCTCCCATGCTTCATACAAGTGAAGGTGAGGATGAGGCACTCCAAAGATGAGAGCAGAGGTCCCAGAGCAAAACCCTGTAAATGAGCTTGTTGCTCTAACTCACAGATGCCTGGAGCTCCAGCCTTTGGTCTCTTCCCTCTATGGCCACGTGTGCAAATCCAGTCATGCAGTTGTGTATCAGCATCAATGTGACTTCTCACAGAGCTTTAAGGGACAGCTAAAAGCCACTGCAGCTAATCAGTTTGATCTGAATGTTACTATTTGAGGTTCCCCTCTTAAATGTGTCAGCTAGAACCACTGATCAGGGTGGCCATTTTTCTGAGTTTAAGCAGCAGTGAAGGGATATGACTTCCCCAGAAAGGAACATAAGACATTCTGATCCCGGCATGCTTTCTGTTTTTTTTTTTTTTTTTTTCTTTTCTTTTTTCTCTTGGGAAAGAAGAGAATTTCACTGGATGGGAAACTTGGGAAATGAGATGTTTGTTTCATCCAGAGAAGCTTTCTTACCTTTGTTAAGGTTGAGTGGGAACTACTTAGAGCATTAGGATGGAAGAATTTGGACAAAAAAGTGCTCCAACCTGAAGGTTCATCCTTTCCTAAACGTTGGAGCAGTGGGCCAGGCCCTGGGGACATGAATGGATCTACCAGCCCTCCCCCACCCCCAAGTATTGGGGACACATGTGGCCACAGAGTTCAGCTCTGCTCAGTAGTTAGAGAAGCTACTGGAAAGGGGTAAGGCTCTACCCAGCCTGGAGGGAGGAGCTGGGCCAGGAAGGAAGGGGAAGTCCGAGCAGATGAAGGAGCCATGCTGGGTACATGCCATCTGGGAGCAGGCAGCTCAGCCTAGGAATGAATGGAGGCTGGCCTGTAAGCCAACCTGGAATGTGGGGAAGAAATATTGGCTCTCTGTTTTTGGGAATTCAGTCTGTAGCTACAGTGATTTTTACTTGGCTTATCTGTTTTCTGAACATGCAGGCAGCCTCTATCCCAGATTACCGGGGCCCTAATGGAGTCTGGACACTGCTTCAGAAAGGGAGAAGTGTCAGGTGAGCAGGCCAAGCTCAGCCTTCAGGAGCGGGAAGGGGAAGGGTGGGGCTTGAGCGTGCAGCTGTCCTCACCCTCGCACTCCTTCCCACCTGTAGTACTGCTGACCTGAGCGAGGCTGAGCCAACCCTCACACACATGAGCATTGCCCGTTTGCATGAGCAGAAGCTGGTAAGAGCCCATTGTGGCTGGTGTGTTCATCTGGGGCTGGGCACAGGGCCTGGAGCTCCACTTTGGTGACCAAGTGGGTGACTGTGTCCTCCGTCTGCCTGCTGGTTGACACCTGGGATGAGCATTCACTAAGTGGGCTGCACTTCTGGTTGAGTCCTCCCATGCTTCCTCTCAGGATAAAAGGGTGTGCCCGTGGCTCAGTGGGTAGTGCACTGGCCCCATATACCGAGGGTGGCTGGTTCAAACCCGGCCCCGGCCAAACTGCACCAAAAAAATAGTCAGCATTGTGGCAGGCACCTGTAGTCCTAGCTACTTGGGAGACTGAGGCAAGAGATTCGGCTAAGCCCAGGAGTTGGAAGTTGCTGTAAGCTGTGTGATGCCATGACACTCTACCAAGGGCAATAAAGTGAAACTCTGTCTCTACAAAAAAAAAAAAGAGTGGCCTTTCCTCCAAACCACTGTGCCCAGGGCCAGCCTTGGGCCCAGAGCTTCTGGTGGCCTTTGCCCTCTTGGACCTTAGGAGCCACAGGAGAGGGCGGGGGGTCTGGTAGGAAATCTCCGGAGCCCCTTTGCTGAACACCTTCAACCAAGTGGGAAGGGAGATATAGTAAATCTGGCTAGGCCTTAGGGACCATGAGTCTGGAGCAGAAATGGCCTTTACCAGAGCCCTGAGCCATCACTGCCTAGCATTGCAGGGCCAGAGCAGGGCTGAAGGGAGGACATGGCCCCTCCCATGTGTGCTTTACCTTCTGGGGCTTTCCGTGGAGCCCTAGTCTTGGAAGCTGTCAGCTGGGCTGGGCTGAGAGTGCCTTCACAGCTGCTGACAATGGCCTTGTCTTACCTCCTAGGTGCAGCATGTGGTGTCTCAGAACTGTGATGGGCTCCACCTGAGAAGTGGCCTGCCACGAACAGCCATCTCGGAGCTCCATGGGAACATGTACATTGAAGTGAGCAGACCTGTGGGGACCCAGGACCTAGTGGGCAGGCAGGTTTACTCACTGTGCTCTCTTGCCCTCAGGTCTGCACCTCCTGTATCCCTAACAGGGAGTATCTTCGAGTATTTGATGTCACAGAGCGTACGGCCCTCCACAGACACCAGACAGGCCGGGCCTGCCATAAGTGTGGGAGCCAGCTCCGGGACACCATTGTGCACTTTGGGGAGAGGGGAATGTTGGGGCAACCTCTGAACTGGGAGGCAGCAACCGAGGCTGCCAGCAAAGCAGACACAATCCTCTGTTTAGGGTCCAGCTTGAAGGTACGCACTGACAACATGGTGAGTGAGCAGGTGTCTGCTTGCCCAGAGCTCTCTGGCTCAGTTTCAGACCCAGCCTGCTATAGCTGTGCTCTGTGTGCGTGCTGTATCTGTCCATTTCCACAGGTTCTAAAGAAGTATCCCCGCCTCTGGTGCATGACCAAACCCCCGAGCCGGCGTCCTAAACTCTACATTGTGAACTTGCAGGTAACTCGGGTGCTCAGAGCTGTGTTCTTAGATCTGGGCCTTAGCAGGAAGAGCCAGGGAGCCTTCCACATTCATGTACTGCAGAGGCCTGAGACAGAGGTGCTGACCAGGTGTTACTGTCACTAACTTTTCCTTGTCCCCAGTGGACCCCGAAGGATGACTGGGCTGCCCTGAAGCTTCATGGGAAGTGTGATGATGTCATGCAGCTCCTCATGGATGAGCTGGGTCTGGAGATTCCCCTTTACAGCAGGTGAGTGGGCCCAGCACACCACCTGCTTCCTCACACCTCTGTGTGGTGGGCCTTGTCTGTCTTCTCTTGTGAGCTGAGTGTGAAGGAAGCTTTGAGGTGTGGCTGAAAAGTGGTGGTCTCCAGAGGGACTGACCCTCAGTGGCTGGCTGAGGCGAGACTACATGTGCACTACTGCCTGGGCCAGTGTGACTTATAGAAGTCCTGTGGGGAGAGGGGTTCTGTTTCCCCACTGACCTTTCAGAGAAGCCTGGTGGGAAGGTGCCTTGAGAGGACTAGCTGCTTCGGTCAGACAGAATCACAGTGCACTTGGTTTTGGGCGTTGGCATATTTTGGGGGAAGCTTAAACTGTGCCTTGATACAGAATTTGTGATAATTAGACTTGGTGTATGTATTGAGTAAAAAGTTTACACTCTCTTTCTCTGTGAATTTTCAGGGTCTTATAGGGGAAATCAATAACTTCTTTTAATCAAAGGGTTCAAGAAATTAAGGATCCCTTCACCTTCTGGGCCTGGCAATTCTTGTATGTTATGTTTGTGGTGTTCTGTAATGTGGGCCTATATGTGTACTGTATTTTTTTTTTTTTTTACATTAACTTAGTTCATTTTCTTTATCAGTGCTTATCTGTATGTTAAGTTTATACTATGTGGTTCTACATCTCAGACACATGGTTTCTTCACGGTGTCGTCTGTAGGCCAAGCCTCCCTAGTCAGCCGGGAAGGGGGAGAGGGTCTGATCCACCTGCCCCCCTGGTGGTACAAGTGAAAAGTGGGGCCCAGAGTTATTAGGGATTCATCCCTGGAGATGGCAGTGCCCCTGGAGTCACTGCTGCCCCACTCTATTTGTGCATGGCCACTCAGTGGTGGACCAGGACTCTTGAGTTCTGAGGAGACCAAGCCAGTGAGGGTGCTGACCTTTGAGTTACCACCCAAGGAGATGACCTCTCCTGCAGCTGTTTGTAGCTTGGTAACAATGGAGTGGCTAACCAGAATCCAGCCAAGGTTAAGACATGGGAGGGTGAGGTGGGAAGGCAGAGGACCTCAGACAGCTTTCCCATGCTGGGGTGGGCTGTGATGGCGAGAGGCACCCCGGCTTGTCTGACCCACTTTTCTCTTTTTGGTAGGTGGCAGGATCCCATCTTCTCCTTGGCAACTCCCCTGCGTGCTGGTGAAGAAGGCAGCCACAGTCGGAAATCACTATGCAGAAGCAGAGAGGAAGAGCCACCTGGGGACTGTGGTGCCCCACTCAGCTCAGCCCCCATTCTAGGGGGCTGGTTTGGCCGGGGCTGCACCAAACGCACAAAAAGGAAGAAAGTGACGTAATCTGGTGTTTGACAAAAACAATTGGCACTTTGCAGATGGACGGAACTCTTATTCGGGGGCCAGTGTTGCCATGCAGGCTTGGTTGCCAGCAAGATGTCTTTGGGGGTGACATTTTCACCATGACGTGAAGCCGTCTATCCTTGCACTGCTGTGGTTGTCCCTGATTCAGCTTCATCATCCAGGACACTTGTCCATGGGCCTCCGCATAAAAAGAGGGCGGAGCTCGGATTATTTTGGATCTGGCCTGCAGAGAGGAAGTCATGACTGCCTTACCCCACTGGCCAGGCTAGTCTCAGGGCGTCACCCTTTTTCTGCTACTTACTAAAAACTATTAACTTTGTAGAAGACTTTTTCTGTACTGGGTATGCAGCAAAGGGGTGCTTTAAGCAGACCTTTTTATTCCTATTAAACATCTCTGTACCGTCTTTCCATGTCACTGCTTGGCTCACTCCAGTGGGCGGGGTCGCTGGGCGCGGGGCCCCGGCTGGACAGGCAACATACTTGCTAAAGACCCATTGAGGCGGCTGACACAGACCTACCCAGTGCGGTGCTGTCCCGCCCCATGAAGCCTGCCGTGCAGGAGGGGCGGGGTCCGGGTAGGGGGCGGGGCCTGGTGAAGGCGCTCAAGCTTTGGGAGCTGGGTCTGAGCATCTGGCGTAGTCGGGCCGCACGCCATTGGCCACTTGAGGGGCGGGGCTATGGCAGGCGGAGCACGCCGTTGGCAGCCCGCGGCAGAGGTGGGCGGAGTCTTCGCTGGAGGGGGCGGGACTCAGGAGGTACGGTGCGCGCCATTGGCGGTGTGCAGCGGGTGAGGCCCGCGTGACGCTGGCGGCGCGTGCGCCGGGCGGGGCGGCAGCCGGGCTCTTGTAGTCGCCGAGAGCTGCCTACGGGACCCTGCCGCCGCTTCGTGGCCATGATCCGGAACGGGCGCGGGGCGGCGGGTGGCGTCGAGCAGCCGGGCCCAGGGTACAGGCGCCCGGTGAGGGTGTGGTGCGACGGCTGGTGAGCACAGGCGGGGCGCCGGGGCACTTTCCTACCGGGGGCTACGCCGGCGGTTGCTCAGGGACCGGCCGGCTCCTCGGGTGGCGTCGCGCGCCCGGCTCAGCTTGGAGAAGCTGGTAGGGTAGGTGGGCCGTAGAGGATTCAGCCGTCCCGGATGGAGGCCCAGCCCGCCCCGCTGGCCCCCCAGTTAGCCTCGGAGAGGGGTCAGGAGCGATGTCCTCCGCGCCTCTTCTGGCCTTAGCGCTTCCCGCGGGCCCGGCAGCCGGGCCAGGTCGGGGCTTGAGTGCCGTCGGTCTCTCAAGTAGGGCATTGTTTGAAGACAAGTTTGTGTCTTTCGATAAGTAGAAGGAAGATTGACCGTTACTGGTAGCTTGCTACTTTTGCTTTCACGAGCCTTTAATGGGTGGGTGGAAGAGACGAACCTCTACGCGGTTAGCCTCAGTCACCTCTGAGAGGAGCAATGCAGCTTCGTGTCAGTGGACTCTGACCTTGGCTTTCGCCGGGCCCCCACTCTAGGCTGCAGTGACTGGACCCAGCGCCTCCTTCATTCCGTGCTTTGGTTCCTCTGTTCAGGCCTCTGACACCTCCTCACTGGAGCCGGCCAGACTGGGGCCCTAGGCACAGTGTGCGGGGGTTGTGTGGCCGTCTGGGGAGGAGGGCAGGGGCCATTGAATAGAACGTGTGGGGCTGCCCAAGGTCACCTGAGTCCCTTACACCCTGGAGAAGCAGGAATGACTTTACTCACAGAAGCAGAAAAAGGGCCTAGTCCTCAGAGAGGCTCCCAGTGTATGTAGCCTTGGGCTTGGAAGTTTGCCAGATTTGAGGATAAAAGTCTTAGAACCAGGTGAAAAGAAGTGGTTATTCACCAGAGAGGTAAGCCTTGTTGAGTTTTGGAGGCCACGAGGAACTGGGAAACAGGATTTTCAGAGTCAGTTATTTCAGGCCCTTGTTCTTTGTTTAGATTTGTTTCATGTTGGCACCAGGGACTGTCTGCTTGTCTCAGGGTAGTGCAGACTCCAACCCCGCCCCTAGGATGAACTTGAAGGTTTGAAGTGATTCTACCCCCAGCAGTTTGTATTTGCTGAGGGGAGATGTGAGGGCAGAGGCTGTTTTGTACACCTGGCATCCCCCTGGGCCTACCACCCTTGCTAGATCTGACACTGGCAAGGTCCCACCCTCTGGCCCAGGAACCGGTGACATGGAGACAACCTGCCGCCTTTCTGGAAGCCCAGCTGGATTCTGGGGAGCAGTTCCCAGTGGCAGCTTCTCTGGGGGCTTCCTCAGAGGAACAAAGCTGCTTCCCCCCAGACACCCCCACACAGCCGGGTCTCCATCCTCAGCAGACAGAGCAGTTGTTTGTCTGTCTCCATAGCTATGACATGGTGCATTATGGCCACTCCAACCAGCTGCGCCAGGCACGGGCTATGGGAGACTACCTCATCGTGGGTGTGCACACTGATGGTAAGATGTGGAGACACCTTTCTCACCCACTGCTCCACAGCCCACCTGGGAGCCACACCTGTTGACTAAAAGCTGGAGGACTCTGGGAGTAGACAGAGCAGGCTCAGCCCAATCCCCAGCCAAAGATGGCCTGAGGAAGCCTTTCCTGTCTTGCACCTCGGGTCCCGAGGTGAAGAGGAGGGGGCCAGTAGAGTCCATGAATTGTGCCTCCCACTCCTCACCATTCCTCACCTGGCTCCCAAGGCCTCAAGAACAAAGTGCGCTCGTCAGAAGGAGCCCCTGGCTTTGGATGAGGGAGAACAGGGAGCCCAGGGCCTGTGAGAGCCATGCTGCCCACCACAGGCTCTCACAGTGGTCATGGCTTGGTGCTGAGAATAGGGCATCTACAGAAGGGCCCGGGTGAGCTGGTGTCGCCAATTTTTCCTCTTCTCTTTGGCCCTAGAGGAGATTTCCAAGCACAAGGGGCCCCCAGTGTTCACTCAGGAGGAGAGGTATAAGATGGTGCAGGCCATCAAGTGGGTAGACGAGGTGGTGCCCGCAGCTCCTTACGTCACCACGCTGGAGACATTGGACAAGTACAACTGTGACTTCTGTGTTCATGGCAGTGAGTGGGCAGGAGCTGGGGCTTGGGAGCCTGGGGAAGCCACGTGGGCTTGGGATCAGACTCCCAGGTGGGGCATCCAGAGACAGGGCCTCTGAGCCTTTTGGTCCCTCCCCAGAGATAACCACACACATGCTTGGGTGTGCCGAGGTATTTGTTGCTTTGGGTTAAGACTCCATATTCTTGCGTGTATCACACCTTAGATGACATCACCCTAACTGTAGATGGCCGGGACACCTATGAGGAAGTGAAGCAGGCTGGGAGGTACAGGTGAGTCCCCACTGTGCCCTGGTATTCAAGTGTAGGGCTTAGGTTCCCTCCCAGCTTTCTTTGCTGGTTCCCAGTGGGCCATGAGGATAGCACTTGGGCTTGGGACTGGTGTTTCTCATGGGCAAGGCTGGGAATTGGATGGAGGGAGGTGCCATGATGTGGGCCCCTACCCACGGCTCCGGAGCAGTGCTGCGAGGTAGCCCTAAGCAACTCTTGAGCACTGGGAATGTAGCTGGTGCCATGAGGAGCTGGCCCTTTTCCTTAATTAACTTTAACTGAAGAACCAGGTGGCCAGTGGCTCTTTCATGGAGTGCTGTGGCCAGGAATGCCCTGGGCAGACAGCACAGCAGAGCAGGACCTGGGCTCGAGGGCAGCTAGGGGCAGAAGGCAGAATGGGGACCAGAGCCATCACCCAGCCTGGCCTGCCCACCCCCACACTACACACCTGGGGTCTTTCTGTGCTCCTATTGGTCCTTCAGCCATTGAAACCACAGCAGCCTTTTCAGGACCTGGTCCAGATTTTCTGTTGTGGCCACAAGTAGGGTAGCCACTGTCCCCTAGGTGATGGTAGTTGGAGGCTGAGCCTCCCTGGATATGTCCCAGTCTAAGTCCCCTTCTATCCCCCAGAGAGTGCAAGCGCACACAGGGTGTGTCTACCACAGACCTGGTGGGCCGCATGCTGCTGGTGACCAAGGCCCACCACAGCAGCCAGGTGAGTTGGTGGCAAGGGTGCTATGGGCAAGGAGGGAGCACCCTTCCGCCCCTCAGGGCCATCCTGTCTCCCTCCCTTCCCCTGCCTACTCCTTGGCTTGGTTGTATCTGGAGAGCCTCTCAGCTCTGGTCTGCCTTCTGTGCAGGAGCTGACCTCTGAGTACCGGGAGTATGCAGACAATTTTGGCAAGGTGGGTGCAGCCTGTGCTATCCACCCCCAGGTATGCAGCTAATGCCAGGCTACTGTTGGGCCCTCTTCCCCAGCTGCCCTGACCACCCCTTGGGAAAGGTCAGCCCAGAGTCTCACCCTCTGTCATCTTTCCTCCCTTCCTGGCGATGACTGGGTACTGACAGCCAGGCTTGGTCAGCCTGTAGAAGCCAGGAAGGAAGGGCAGGCAAGAGGTAGCTTTGGCTGGCCAATCATGGCAGCCACTGCTTAGGGGCAGAATAAGGACTGCCCATGGACAGGTGACCTCTAACCAAGCAGCCTCGCTTTTTGTCCCATTATAGCCTCCTTATCCGACACCTGCCAGGGACATACTTGAGGCTTCTCCCAGGTGACCAGTTGGTGGGTACTGAGTATCTCCCAGCCACAGGGCTCACACTTGCTCTTGGTGGTCCTCTGCCAGCCTGGGGTCATGTTAGCTCTGGTGCCTGCTGTGGCAACAGGGTGATACCATAGTCCTACCCACTGCCTCACCTGGCAGTAATGTGTCCCATGCCTCTTCCTGGGATGGCAAGGGCCACTGGGTTGCTGGCAGGCTCTGGCTGGGGGTTTCTAGTGCCCCTGCAGAGGTTTCCACAGTCCCATATCTGCACGTCCCAGGGCAAGTAGGCAGCCCCAGGCTCAGAAGAGCAGCCCTGGGGCAGAGCTGGGTGAGAGAGGGCCTGGGAGGCTTCCTCAATGACCAGCTGCTCTCTTGGCTTACAGTGCCCTGGGGGGCGGAACCCCTGGACAGGGGTGTCCCAGTTCCTGCAAACGTCGCAGAAGATCATTCAGTTTGCTTCTGGGAAGGAGCCACAGCCAGGGGAAACTGTCATCTATGTGGCCGGTGCCTTTGACCTGTTTCGTATCCTCTGGCCTCTACTGCTGTACACCCACGCCACGTGGGGGTGGAACCTGGGGCTTCTTTGGGCTCCCTGACTGGGCTAGGGTACAGAGAAGCAGCCATTGGCAGGGAGCACAGTGGAGAGGCTTGTAGGTGTAAGCTGTCTTGGGAACCAGAGCCCCTAGGTGCTTCAGGCTCTGCCCCCTGCCCAGGTCCCAAAATTGCTTCTTAACCTGAGTGCAGACATTGGGCATGTGGACTTCCTGGAGAAGGTGCATGGGCTGGCGGACAGGCCCTATGTCATCGCTGGCTTGCATTTTGACCAGGTAACTGCCCAGTGCCTGCTCCCTCCCCTGGTGCCCTGGGCAGCTAGGAGGATGTAGAGGCCTACTATAGGGGTTCCTGGGGTTGGTATTGGGCACAGGTGGTCTCTGGAGGAATGAGGCTCCAGAAACCTGATGAAGGCCAAAGAGACCCCAGGGCAAGAGCTTGGGCTCCTGGGATCTAGAGCTGTCCTGCTGAGGACGTCCCCACAAGTGTGAGCTCCTTCCCTGACCTCCCAGGAGGAAACGCACCCTGCTTACCCAGGGTCCCTGGGCTGAGCCCCCTTCCCCCACCCTAGGAAGTGAATCGCTACAAGGGAAAGAACTACCCCATCATGAACCTACACGAACGGACCCTGAGTGTGCTGGCCTGCCGGGTGAGTGCCCACAGCACTAGCCCAGGAGTCGGGGGAACACCCCTGAGTGACATCCCCTAGCCCTGCCTGGCAGCACTGGTTCTGGGGCACACACACACCCTGGTTTGGTCAGTCAGGAAGAGGTGTGGTTGGGCCTTGCCAGGGAGCCTGGCAGCCCCGACATTCTGCTCTTGTCCATGTTTACTCCCTGAAGGCCTCAGCCCCGTGTCTGGGGCTGTCTCCTACCACCTCTGGCCCTGGCTTGCTAGGAGCCGGTACCAAGCAAGACACTGTGCTCACTATTCCCACAGTATGTGTCAGAAGTGGTGATTGGGGCCCCATATGCAGTCACAGCAGAGCTCCTGAGCCATTTCAAGGTAAGGCTGGGCGTGGCTGGGCCTGTGCTGCTGCAGGTTCCCAGGTGGGGCCCTAGGAGGAGCCTGGGCTGAGCTGAGAACAGCACTGGGCTGTGGATTATGGGTGCAGCTGCCTCCCTGGGAAGGCACCTGACCCCACCCCCACGCCTTCTGTAGGTGGACCTGGTATGTCATGGAAAGACAGAAATCGTGCCTGACAGGGATGGCTCTGATCCGTATCAGGTGGGTCATGCTGACCCCAGAGGGCTGCCTTTGGTACTTTCCAGCCTGCCTGGGAAGTGGGTGCAGTGACCACTGCTGTTCTGACTGCATAGTGGGATGAGAAGGCAAGAGTTATTGCACCCACAGACCCCTAGGTGGATTCCCTCTGGGGTGGGGCAGCAGGGCAGGCTTCTGTAAGGTCATGAGACACCTCATCTCACTCCTCTCAGGAGCCCAAGAAAAGAGGCATCTTCCATCAGATAGACAGTGGCAACGACCTCACCACGGATCTCATTGTCCAGAGGATTATCAAGAACAGGTGAGGCTGAGCGACTGGCTC
Organism: Perodicticus potto; assembly: GCA_963574655.1. Classification (NCBI taxonomy): domain Eukaryota; kingdom Metazoa; phylum Chordata; class Mammalia; order Primates; family Lorisidae; genus Perodicticus; species Perodicticus potto. The sequence goes on from CAUYRH010058757.1 coordinate 36,619, forward strand.
CTGCCTCTGCCCACATTCCCAGCACTCTAGGAGGCCAAGGTAGGAGGATCCCTTGAGTTCAGGAGTTTGTGAGGAGCCTGCATAAGAGCAAGACCCCATCTCCACTAAAAAAAAAAAAGTAGAAAAAAACTGGCCCAGCATTGTGGTAGGCCCAGCTACTTAGAAGGCTGAGGCTGGAGGATTGCTTAAGCCCAGAAGTTTGAGGTTGCTGTGAGATAATACACCAAGGCACTTTAGCCTCGGCAACAGAGACTGTCTCAAAAAATCAAACAAAAGGCCAGGTGTGGTGGCTCATGCCTGTAATCCCAGCATTCTGGGAGACTGAGGCAGATAGATTGCTTGAGCTCACAGGTTCAAGACCAGCCTGAGCGGCTCAACGGGCTAAGGTGCCAGCCACATATACCTGAGCTGGCAGGTTCGAATCCAGCCCGGGCCTGCCAAACTATGACGGCTGCAACCAAAAAATGGCTGGGCATTGTGGCGGGCGCCTGTAGTCCCAGCTACTTGGGAGGCAGAGGCAAGAGACTCGCTTGAGCCCAGGAATTAGAGGTTGCTGTGAGCTGTAATGCCGCAGCACTCCATCCA
>CAUYRH010058759.1:0-40797 GCA_963574655.1 Perodicticus potto
CTATACTCCCAGCTACTTGGGAGGCGGAGGCAAGAGAATCGCTTCAGCCCAAGAGTTTGATGCTGTGAGCTATGATGCCTCGGCACTCTACTGAGGGTGACATAGTGAGACTCTGTCTCAAAAAAAAAAAAAAGAAAGAAATTCAGTTGTCTAATGGCTCCTCCCTAGGGTGTCTCATTAAATAACCAGGAAAGATTAACCAATGGAGAAGAGAGAAGACTAGAAGTCCCCACCATGCCCAGGCGGACTTTTCACCATTCCTTTGGGAGTGGCTCTGGGAGATGACCTGAGAGGCTTTATCTGCAAAATAAAACGCCTTTGTTCACAGGGCAGTTCTACCCCTCACCTTCCCCTAACGTTTCCCATTAAACTTCCAAAGAAATGCATTTACAAACGATTGCCTACTCTCTGGGCTCTTTCAATTCCCCTGGAAATCATTTACTACCCATCCTAACTGTCTACCTGCCCTTCCCTCGCCCCTAGGCCGCTATGTAAGTTTCAACCCTCTGTCCTTTTCTCGTCTCACATTTTCAAGACTCCTATGCCCACGTGCACATTAACACACGTGTGCGCCTTTTCCCTCCTAATCTGTCTATTGTCAGTTTGTTTAGCAGACCTGAACCATCAGAGGAGGAGGGAAATTTTCTTGGTCCCCACAATAACTTAAGGCAGAGCATAAAATACCTGCTACAGTAGGCAGAGGGTCACGGGAGCTCGAATAGGGGCACCAACACCTGCCTGGGGGTAACAAGCATCTCCAAGGAAGTGACAACTAAGCTGAGAGTCAAGGCATAGCAGTAAGCCAGGGGCTTTGGGGGGAAGTGTCAGTGTTTTGCTGAGGCTGCACTGGGGAGGGAGGGAGAGAAGGAGTGTATGTGTGAGTGAGAGTGCCTGTGTGTTACTGGACAAAGAGAGTCTGGCCATCTATCATGTCAGCCAGCATGCAGAGACAGGGGTAGGTTCTCCAAACTTGACTTGTCAGAAAGCCAGTAATCTGGGGAACAGTGAGAGCAGCCTGTCCAAGACTTCTGTTTTTCCATTTCCAAAATCACAGTTTTATCCATAAAAGTTAAAAGCAAGAACCATACTAACCCCTATCTTAAACAACAGTAATTAACACTTATCTTAAACAACAGTAATTACCATAACCCCTGACCCGTAATACAAAATAATTGACATAGCACACGACCCCTATAACAACGTTCTAAGTCAAAAGTTAATTTTCTAAATCAATTGCCCTAGCCTACTCAAGATAGACAATTTTAGGTTAAAGCTAAATTTATAAAACAAGGATGGCAGACATGAGGTGAAGGTCACAGCCACACCAGCTGTGTTGTCTCAGCCCTAGCCTGACTCCATCTTATTCCCACTACATGTGGGCTGGGATCAGATGTGGGAAGAGAACAGTGCTGAGAATTAAGGTTGGAAAGATGAACAGGAAGGGAATTACAGATATAGATAAGGAGTTTCTAGGACAATGAAGGGCCACTGATGAATTTTAAAGTGAAGAAAGTGGCAGGATTGAATGTACAGTGTGGGAAGATCCCTATGGCTATGTTACAGGAGCAAGGAGAGACCACGAGGTCACAGTTACTGCAGTGCTCAGGAACTAGAGCCTGGAGTTGTAAATTAATGAGCAAATCTTGATTAATTCAACCCGTGTTGTTGAAGCTCACTGGGAGTAGGTTGTGAGCAAAAAGCCACCTGTCCTCATAGAGCTTAAAATCTGGTGATGGAAACAGACAATAATGTAACTGTACAAATAAATGGAAAATGACATCTGTGGCAGGTGCTGCTGTGGCCGAGGCTGTTTTCCCTTCAAATCTGTCATTAGTTCTTTGTCCAGGTAGACAGCTGCACTACATTTCCCAGCTTCCCCTGCAGCAGGAGATGGTCATGTGACTCACGTCCAGCCCTCCCCCCCCAGTGATTTCTAAGTCAAAGTGATAAACTGGGAGGATCCTGACCCTCTAAATGTGCGGAGGGAAGACAAGCCCAGGAGTGTCAGACAAACAGGAAATAACTCCCAACAGATGAGCAATTATAAATTTGGCCTACCATAAACCAATATATACTGTCAAAGAGAAGCACAGGGTAAAATGCATTAGCACGCTGATGGGGGAACTGCACATAACCTGGGGAAGGAAAGTCAAGAAGATTTCATTGTGGAATTCTGGGAGTTAGGAGACTAGGAGGCAGAATTGAAAGAAGTGAATAGTTCAAGAACCATTCGACTCTGTGATGCCAGAGAACTGGATGTGCTGCCGGAAGAGAAATTAAAGAGAGCCTCCAGGGGCTTGGCACCTGTAGCTCAAGCGTCTAGGGCACCAGCACAACACCAAGGCTGGTGGGTTTGAATCGAGCCCGGGCCCACCAAACAACGATGACAACTATAACAAAAATTAGCTAGGTGTTGTGGCGGGTGCCTGTGGTCCTCGCTACTTGGATGATCATAAGACTGAGGCAAGAAGATCGCTTAAGCCCAAGAGTTTGAGGTTGCTGTGAGCTGTGATGCCATGGCGCTCTACCCAGAGCCACAACTTGAGACTCTGTCTCAAAAAAAAAAAAAAAAAAAAAGAAGCATCCAGGGGTCTGCTCCAGGCAACCTGTCGGGTGATAGTGCTGGCGCCAGAGCAGACCAGAGGAAGAAAGACGCAAGAGCCACGTTGGACATGTGAAGTTGGTGGTGCCTGAGGACCAGCGCTAGATATGTCCCAATTGTTGGAGTTACAGTTTCAAAGCTCAGTAGAGGGGGATTAGGTGGCAGCTACAGTTGGGGGTGAGGGGTGGGGATATCTGCTTCTGAATAATCATTAAAATAAGAAACATAGGAGCAGATGATTCAAGGAGATTGTGTAATATCAAAAAAGCAGAGTCAAGAATAGACTCTCAAGGGATGGCAATATAAGGAAAAGTCTAGAAAGAGGAGTCTTCAAAGTCTCAGGAGTAGTAGTCAGAGTAATAAAAGGAAAACTGGATTTAAAAAAATATCCAAAAACCAAGGGAAAGATGTCATACCTCTATTTTTAATTTTTGATTTAAATAATAGTAGAATTAATTTTTCTCTTATAATGTTGCCTAATAGGAAGGATTCTAGAGTTTAAAAAGTTAGGATGGAGTCTAGACAGGGTGGAGATATCTATAGTCCTAGCTATCAGGGAGGTTGAGGTAGAAGGGTCACTTGAGCCCAAGAGTTCAAGTCCATCCTGGGAAATGAAATAAGAACTCCCCCTGCAATGTCTTAAAATTTTTTTTAAATAAAAAACTTGAGATGGGCTCGGCGCCTGTGGCTCAAGCGGCTAAGGTGCCAGCCACGTACACCTGAGCTGGTGGGTTCGAATCCAGCCCGGGCCAGCCAAACAACAATGACGGCTGCAACCAAAAAATGGCCGGGTTTTGTGGCGGGCGCCTGTAGTCCCAGCTACTTGGGAGGCAGAGGCAGGAGACTCGCTTGAACCCAGGAATTGGAGGTTGCTATGACCTGTGAAGCCACAGCACTCTATCCAGGGTGACAGCTTGAGGCTCTGTCTCATAAGAAAAAAAAGAAAAGAAAAAACTTGAGTTGATCATAAGACTTTGTTAGATTAGACAGTCATTTAAAAGTTCTCATTTAAAATGGTTAAAAAGAATTGAAATACATGCTTCTGATGTTTTGGCTAAAATTATCTAAACTGCATTTCTTTTTTTTTTGTTTGAGGCAGAGTCTCACTACATCGCCCTTGGTAGAGTGCGGTGGCATCACAGCTCACAGCAACCTCAAGCTCTTGGGCTTAAGCGATTCTCTTGCCTCAGCCTCCCAAGTAGGTGGGACTACTGCCGCAATGCCTTTCTAGTTTTTTGTTCCAGTTGTCACTGTTGCTTAGCTGACCCGGGCCGGTTTTGAACTGCCAGCGTCATTATATGTGGCTGGCGCCATAACCAGTGTGCTACAGGCGCTGAGCCCAAACTGTATTTCTAACAAAAATACACGCAGTATCTTAGGTGCTGTTTCAGTCTACATCACTGTTAGAGGACAAAGCAGAAGGTGTAGGCAACATCAAACCATAGTCAAATATTCTATTGTAGCAAGAAAAGCATAATCTGGACCCTAAGTTCCTTTTATTGTGGTTTTCTTTTTTTCCCTTAGATTTTGCAAGGTAGTCAAAAACTGATTTCATTTGGAATAATATTAATAACAACAACAAAAAAACCAACTAAAAAAGGATCCGACCACTTCCCTCTTTCCTTCCCCTTAATCCTTCTGTTTACTTTTCTCAGTTCTCTTACCTTTGACTAAGGAATAGAGCCTTCCTCATTTCTCTACTTCCCAGTACCCGAATTAGCTATTCTGATTGGCATAACACATTTTCTTAAGGAGATCATAAAAATGCTTCTCTGCCCTCCCCCCTGCCTTTATCGTCCTCTTTATTTATTTATTTATTTTGGTAGAGACAGAGTCTCACTTTATCACCCTCAGTAGAGTGCTGTGGCGTCACAGCTCACAGCAACCTCCAACTCCTGGGCTTAGGCGATTCTCTTGCCTCAGCCTCCTGAGTAGCTGGGACTACAGGCGCCCAGCACAACGCCTGGCTATTTTTCTGTTTTTGCAGTTCGGCCGAGGCCGGGTTTGAACCTGCCACCTTCAGTATATGGGGCCGGCGCTCTACTCGATGAGCCACAGGCGCCGCCCTAACCTCATCTTTAAAAACAAAATAAAACAAACGTAATCCGCTGGGCATGGCGGCTCATGCTTGTAATCGTAGCACTCTGAGAGGCTGAGGCAGGTGGATCGCTTGAACTCAGGAGTTTGAGACCAGCCTGAGCAAAAGTGAGAGCCCCGTCTCTACTAAAAATAGAAAGAAAAAAAAATAGCTGGGCATTGTGGCGGGCACCTGTAGTCCCAGCTACTTGGGAGGCTCAGGCAAGAGAATCACTTGAGCCCAAGAGTCTGAGGTTGCTGTGAGCTTTGCTTACACCATGGTGCTACCCAGGGTGACAAAGTGAGACTCTATTCTCAAAAAGAAAAAATAGAAAAGGTAATCTGTTCATGTCAGCCCTCCAGTTCCCCGTCCCTTTCTTTTTCTTCTCTTTTGTCTTTGTCAGGCTCTTTTTACTTCTCCTGTCTTTAAATAGTTTTTCCTTGTTTTTTCACCTTGTTCTACTTTCTCCAGTGTGGGCCACCTCGAGTCAGTGCAGTGTTTTCCTCCATTCCCAAGTGGTGGGCTTTAACTTTTTCATACAGAAGATGAGCATGGTAATGTCTCTCTGTGCAATGCCTCCCATTTTTTCTCAATTTTTATATGTGAGATGTTATCTTAAATAGTTTAAGGAATAAGACATGGGTCATTTTCTTTGTTCTCAAGTTTTTTTGGCTATAAACAAGTACAAATTTTGTTCCCTAAAATTATAGCAAGAGATGTCACAAACGAATGACGTAAATAATGAGTTACAGTGGGTTCAGAGAAAGGAAGGGTCAGGGTGGATTCAGGAAACCCAGGAAGCCTTCGTGGAAGAGGAGAGGAACCTTGAGCGGGTATGTGAGAAACTGCTGATCTGCGTTTTCTGGGTAGGGGGAGGCAGGGTCCCAGGAAAGTACAAAGGAATAAGAGAGTGATGTTGAAATGAGGAACACTTCAAAAATACAAAACAGTCTGCAATTGCAAAGTATCCTGATTTCCATCCTTTTGTAAGTCATCACCATCGAAAAAAGCAACTTTAAAACCCTCCACTGCTTTGGCCATCTTGAAATGTCAGGTTTGCAAGACTCCCTGGGTGACAATAAAATAGACAGGTCAGAACTTCTTTTTTTGTATTCTGAGCAACTAAAACTTTGGACTCTACATAGATTCAACAAGTAAGAGAGCTGAGAATGAAGAGCATTAGAACATTCATGATTTTCTGAGTATGCCACAACCAGAAATGGAACTTTAACTGAGGTCTATGATGAAAGAATAGTTAGCAGTGACCCTTTATTTTTGTTTCTACCCTTAAGGTTAATTGTTTTTTTCCTCAGGAAAAACTTTTGACCTGATTAGGGCTATTAGTACATGAAAGATGTTTATTTTTACTGGACAAGCCACAGATAGCGCCTGCCATGCTTGTCATTTCCTTCTAAACATATAAGCCGATGCTTTGTTCTGTGTGATCCTCCTGCCTTGGTCATAGCTAATGGACCCAGAGGTGCTTCCCCCTTCCCCTAGGGGTTGTGGGGTGAGGGGAAGACAGCCATCTATACAGAGATGGCCCAATGAGAGCTCTGCTCAATGGGTCACAATCTACTGGGTATACCAAGGGGTCTACTCATGTGCCCAAACCTTCAGTCTTTCCAATGGACTTTGTTTTGTTTTGTTTTGTTTTTTGAGACACAGCCTCAAGCTGTCGCCCTGGGTAGAGTGCTGTCGCATCACAGCTCACAGCAACCTCCAGCTCCTGAGCTCGAGCGATTCTCCTGTCTCCACCTCCCAAGTAGCTGGGCCTACAGGCGCCCGCCACAACACCTGGCTATTTTCTGGTTGCAGCCGTCATTGTTGTTTGGCAGGCCCGCGCTGGATTTGAACCCACAGCTCAGGTGTATGTGGCTGGTGCCTTAGCTGCTTGAGCCATAGGCGCTGAGCCATTTCCAATGGACTTTGAAAAGGAGACAGGTGAAAAATAGAAAGAGGCAGAAGAAGAGAAACCTGTAGTAGAGGCAGGAGAGAGAAGTAGGAGAGGAGAATAGAACAAAGTTACATGGGGGTGGTGCCTGTGGCTCAGTGAGTAGGGGGCCGGCCCTATATACCAGGGGTGGCGGGTTCAAACCCGGCCCCGGCCAAACTGCAACAAAAAAATAGCCAGGCATTGTGGCAGGTGCCTGTAGTCCCAGTTCCTCAGGAGGCTGAGACAAGAGAATCACCTAAGCCCAAGAGCTGGAGATTGCTGTGAGCTGTGATGCCACAGCACTCTACTGAGGGTTACAAAGTGAGACAGAGTCTAAAAAAAGTAAAATAAGTTACTTGGTTGTGAGCAAGTCTAGAGACAGGACATGGGCAGAGAAGCCAAGTCATAATCTCAGAACAATTAGAATTGCCCTTGAACGCCTATAAGCAACTATCACACCTGGAAGAACAATAAATGGGCCTGGCTGTGCAACCTCTGAGACCATGTCCTGGGCTTTCCTACTCCCCATGGTAGTCACACGACAAATTATCCCACTAATTGACATAATGTGAGTGTGTCTCTGCTCCTTTTTGCAGAAGAATCCAACTCACATAGTAATTTATGGATTGTTTACACTTTTTCATGGGTCATGGCTATCACCTGGGGAGGTTTCACCATTGCTGACACCATAATGAAGCCCGAATTATCCGGGTTATTCAGGTTGCTGATGGCCCTGGCCCAGCCTTTCCTTCTTTTTGGTTCCTCTATATTTATTCATTCACTTATTTATTTATTTTTATAGAGACAGAATCTCACTTTATCGCCCTTGGTAGAGTGCTGTGGCATCACACAGCTCACAGCGACCTCCAAACTCCTGGGCTTAGGTGATTCTCTTGGGACCACAGGTGCCCACCACAACACCTGGTTATTTTTTTGTTGCAGTTCTTCTGGGACCGGGTTTGAACCCGCCACCCTCAGTATATGGGGCCGGTGCCCTGCTCACTGAGCCATAGACCCTGCCCTGGTTCCTCTATATTTCAATGTCTCTACACCAGACAGTATTGAGATGGCAGGAGAGAGGGAAGGATGATAACTCAAGTCAGCTACTGGTTATTATTAACGATTGGTGATGGGTCCTGGGTGTGGGACACAACTACAGTGGGGACTCTACCTAACAAATGCACATGCTATAACCTAATTATTTGTACCCTCACATTATTTTGATACAAAAATGGGAAAGAAGAAACTAATGGGGCGCCATATGTATTGGTTTGAGGGTGTGCACCTGAGCCTGGCTCCACCTCTTCATGACTCAGTTTCTTCCCCTGTAAAATAGGAATAATAATGCTACTTTATAGTTTTAAAGATTAAATAACTTGCTTAATGCAACAGGTTTATAAAAGTGCCTGCCACAAAATAATGTGTTAGCAATGATGATTCTCATTACTACCTACCCCATGGAACTAGTGTGGTTAGTAAGCGGGATAATGCAAAGTCACATATATAATATAGTACCTGACACATAAACTCAACAGACATCAATAATTATTATGACAACTAATACTGCAATTATTAAAGTAGTTTCTCAGTTAGTGGACTGGTCATTTTGTATTTCCAGACTACCGTAACTATGTTGGCCTGGATCATTGAAAGCCACGGGTAATGACAGGGTCTCATAAAGGCGGAGTGTGATGAGAAACTCACGGAGCCATCAACCAGCAGACCAGAGGTTTAGTTTCAAGCTCTGGCACTAATGAGCTATGTGACCTTGGCTTGGTCATTTGATCTCTCTGAGTTTCAATTTTTTCATTGTTAAATGAAGGCCTCAATGTTCTTCCAGCTCATAAAAGCTGTGATTATGAGACTTCGTGTGGTTTTAAATTTTAAAATCTTGGTTTGTAGATGTGCATTTATAAGCAGATTAAAATCTCTCCTTGCAACTGATATTGACTTTAATTTTTCTAGCCCTGGAAGAAATATCCTTTTTTATTTCCTGAGACCATTTTCACAAGATGTGAAATAAAGAATGAAATAAAGTCTAAGTGGAACAGTGCTATCTAATCATCACTGTATTATTTTTTAATGTATATTCCTGGCATATTATAAACTAAATGGCTAAAAGTCAAGCCTGCACATAGTGCAAGGGCAGTCACCTTTAATTAAGTAAGAACTGGAATTGTAATGCAGAAATTATCTCTGACAGTATCTAAAATTTGATATTGCTATCTTCCATTATCTTCAGGGACTTCATTATGTGAAGAAACTGTATAAAGTTTTGATCAATCCTGTCAGTTGAACCCTGATTTTCTCCAGAAACATCATGCTAGCTAAGATCTGTGAAGCATTTTTTTTTCTGGAAGCTAGAGAGTCTTCTATTCCATTTTTATTTCCAAAGTTAGGGTGTGGCTGTGGCTTGGCAGTGGAGGGTGTGGTTTGATTGGCTTGTCCAGGCAAGGGAAAATAAACACTACGACGTGTGGTTGTGATGGCAATTTAGTGTCTAGAGACCATACATCCTTGAGAGCTGTTTATGCATAAAATATCTCCAACTGATTTAGAACTATTCGTGCATCTAAAAGAGTGCTAAGAAAGAAGGGAGAAGGAGGAAAGGAGAGAAGGGAGGGAAAGATAATATTTAAGTATGAATCATGGAAATATAAAACAAGAAGGGTCCTAACAGATCACCTAGTCTAACTTACTAATGATTCTTAAGGGAAACTAAAGCCCATAGATATTCAGCACTTGCCAGAGGCTTCTCTGTTACTCAGTAACCAAGCCAAGAGTAGGACGTATTTAAATTCTGAAGCTGGGTATTCATTCATACTCTCAAGCAACATTATTGATGTCGAACTGCTGAGCTCCAGGGATCCTTCCACCTTGGCCTTCCAGAGTGCTAGCATTACAGGTGTGAGCCACTGAGCCCTGCTACAAGCAACATTATTGAAAGAAGTCCTAAAGGGACATGGTAGGCATTGGATGACACTGGGGAGAGATGCTATAGCATAAACTGGTTACCAAATACATGGCAACCACACAACCAAAGGATTGAGTGCTTTAAAGAAAATAAAAGTGAAGCCAGGTGCAGGGGCTCACACCTTTAATCCTACCACTGTTGGGAGGTGGAGGTAGGAAGATTGCTGAGCTCAGAAGTTCAAGACCAGCCTGAGCAAGAGGGAGACCTCCTTTTTTACTATAAATAGAAAAATTAGTCAGGCGTTGTGGTGGAGGCCTGTAGTCCCAGCTACTTGGGAGGCTGAGGGGAGAGGATCGCTGGAATCCAGGAGTCTGAAGTTGCTATGAACTATGATGATGCCACTGCACTTGAGCCTGGGTGAGAGAATGAGACTCTGTCTCCAACAGCAAAAAAAGAAAAAAAAAAGGAAAGTAAAATAGGGTATTGGACACAGGGTGGTGGCATATGGGGGAGGGAAGGCTTCTCTGAGGAGTTAGCTGAGGGCCATGAAAGATAGTAACCACGCAAAGACTCTACATAGAGGCGGGAGAGGGAGCCAGGGCCAGACTGGGAGAAGCTGTGTGCTCCACCACCAAGGACTGAGCTTTATCCTAGATGCTACAGAAGCCGTTGGAGTGTTTTCACCAGGTAGTGATGCAATTTGATTGACAGATTGGCCAGTGCTAGAGTGGAAGCAGTGAGACCACCCAGGATACTACCGCCCTTATGTAGATGCAGGATGACGTGGACCAGCGTGGTGGGGGCGGAGCCGTGGACAGACTAATGCTCAGAGAAGACGCAACAACAGGGCATGTCCCCAACTTTGTTAAGCAGTGTTCTTATTACTAAAAGGGGAAAATGAAATTTATTAATATAAATTATAAATGTAATATAAGAATTTCCAGACCTTTAAGCATGACTATCACTGCTTTGCACCTTTGCTGTTTTAGGCCATGTAACTGCTTAAAAATAGGATCACTATTTGTAAACTCTAAGGGACCAGAGTCTATGACCTCAACATACTCCCCTGTCACTTTACACTGACACGGAGAAAATTGATCGTAAGAAAACAAGCAGATGCCAGGGCTTTCATAAAATACGAAAAGAAGCTTCTAGTCTATGGTCTGAAGTTAATATAGATTTAGCTCAACTTCCTGTGTTGAGCTCAACTTTATATAGGTTTACATCCACATAGATATTCATATTTCAAAGCTTTTTTTCTCAATGATTGTTATTACCACCAGAGATACAAAGGCAAATCAACAAATTATAAAAGTGGAATGGAAGCCTTTAAAAATATTTTCAACATTGAAGGTTGAAATAGCTGCTATAAAAATTAAACTAACCAATAATATTTGATAAAAATTCAATTAATTAGGCTTTAACCTAAGAGCTTTATTTTTTTTTAATTTTTGCACCCTGTAATAGCCCTAGCACAGACTACTTTGATTATATGTGCAAACTGGGTTACCCAGTTTCAGTATTTTCCCAAATGTGGAAAAAGATTAAGCCTGACATAAAAGTCATGAAACATGCCAAAACCTGCATCTCGAATGTCCCTGTAGTATCAGTGGCTGTCATCGAATACCCCTAAGATACCCCAGATGCTTTAAATATGTCAAATGTAATCCTTACAGCAAATATGCAAGTTTGGTGTTATTATACATCTCTGGAGAAAAAGCAGCTGGGGTTCATATATAGAAGAACCTGGCCAGCAGCAACCCAGCCTAGTTCTTCAGCTCAGTCATTCTGATATGTCCGTTTTTATGAATCATTTATTATCAGACCTTGGAGTAGAGAAACATGTATTTATGCATTCATACTCCAGTCCACAAAACCTGATCTTCTCAAATCAAAGCCTTATTTGGTTATTCTGATATTTTCCCATCTTAATGAAATGAACCTGGTCTGGGAATTCTGTATGGAGTTATACCTGCTAGGTTAGTATTTCTTGCACTTGAGCAATATATGAAACTGTTCAACAGGGAATAAAGATTTATTATTGATTTAAACAAAATTTCAAAGACTAAAGTGTCAATACTAGTTGTAAAGTGTCAATACTAGTTGTAAATTACTAGTTTCCATATGCAATGATGGAACTCAGATCAATTTAAAAATTGCACTCAGGCAAAGCTATTGAAACACAGGAATTTTGTGGTCCATGTCACTGGAGCCTTTAAAGTCAGTTGTGGCCTCATTGTGAGAACATTATTGACTTTCGTATTACAATCTTTTCATTTGCCTTTTGTTACTGTACTGATCCAGTTCTACTACCACTTTTCTCTATTCTCTCTCCTTATAACCTTCATTCCATGGTGCACATGATGTTGTTTGGTGTGAAATCAGAGCTAACTTACTTGGTTTGCTTCCATCCTTTTGCACTACCCCTTGACTTGCCATGATTGCAATCATAAACACAGTAATACGTAGGGGTATTAACATTGGTATTGGGTATTCCATCAATAGGTGGAATATACACACAATGAAATACAGTAGAACCTCTGTACATTAACCACACCAGGGACGGTAACAAATCGGTCAACACACAAAGGTGGTCAACCAAAGGATTAGGCCTATTGTACTGATATGTACATGTGTACATGTCCAGTCTATGAAAATTAGGTCAACTTAAGGAGCTGGTGGTCAACGATGGAGATTCTACTTATTATTTAGCAATAAAAAGAATGATGTTCTAATATGTGCTATAACCTGGTGAATCTTGTAAACAGTAGGCTAAGTCAGTGGTTCTCAACCTGTGGGTTGCAACCCACAGGAACTGTATTAAAGGGCTGCGCCATTAGGAAGGTTGAGAACCACTGGATTAAGTGAAATAAGCTAGACACAAGTAGGTAATGTATGATTCCACTTATATGAAGTGCCAAGAATAGGCAAACTTATAGACACAGAAAGTAGACATTCCCAGAAGTTGGGGGAATAGGGGAGAATGAGTTATTGCTTAATGAGTATGGAGTTTCTATTTGAGATAATGGAAAATTCTGGAAACAGTTAATGGTGATAATTGTACAACATCATGAATGAATTTAATGCCATTGAATTGTACACTTACAGTTAAAATAGTAAATTTGATGTTTAGGTATATTTTACCCCAATAAAACTTTCTAAAATAAAAAAAGCAGGGTGGTGCCTGTGGCTCCAAGGAGTGGGGCATCGGCCCCATATACAGAGGTGGTGGGTTCAAACCCAGCTCCAGCCAAAAAAAACTGCAAAAAAACCAAAAAACAAAAAACAAATAAATAAATAAAATAACAAAGCATTATTAAATAAAAAAACAATGTATGATTCCATGTATATGAAGTGTCAAGAATAGGCAAACTCATAGACACAAAACATAGACATTCCCAGGAGTATATGTGATTATACATATGCGTGTATGCGTATAAACACATATACACTGTACATATCTGTTTATAAATGGGTAGAAAATTTCTGTCGTATAAGACTAAATTGTTAAGAGTGAAGGGAGGTGTTATGGTAGAATTGTGTCCTTCCCAAAAGATATCTTGAATTTTTATACCCTAGGACCCCAGACTGTGATCTTATTTGGAAACAGGGTTATGCAGGTCTAGGTAGTTGGGGTGATGTCATGCTGGAGTAGGGTGTCCCTAATCTGATAGGACCAAGTCAGGATGAGAAGGTGTCCATGTGAAGACAGAAACAGAGGGAGAAGGCCACAGGAAAATGGGGGATTGGAGTGATGTGGTCGCAAGCCAAGGAATCCCAGTGGTCCAGCAAACACCAGAAGATAGGCAGAGGCGGGGAAGGATACCCCAACGGGTTTTAAAGGAAGCATGGCTCTGCTGACAACTTGACTTTGGACTTCCAGCCTCCAAAGCTAGGAGGGGAAAAAAATTCCTGTCATTTTAAGCCATTCAACTAGAGGATCTTAATTATGGGAGTTCTAGGAAACAAATACCAGGGGCTTTATATTTCATACTTTTCTATTGTTAGACACATGAGGATTTGATTTTGCTACCAGAAATAAAATTTCACTTAACCTCACTAGTCTTCAGAGAAAGGAAACTTAAAACTACATATGATATGATACATTTCCTGTCCACTAGAATTGCTAAGAAGTAAAGACAATGCCGAGGGCTGGAAAGGATGTATTACAACTGGAATCCCCGTTCCTTGTAAACAGAAACATAAATTATTAAGGCACAACCAGTTGGAAAACTGACAACAGTTTTATTTATTTATTTATTTTTTTGAGACAGAGTATCACTCCTTCACCCAGGCTAGAGTGCCCTAGTGTCTTAGCTCACAGCAACCTCAAATTCTTGAGCTCAAAAGATCCTCCCGCTTTAGCTTCCTAAGTAGCTGGGATTATAGGCAACCCACATAATGCCCGGCTAGTGTTGCTAGTTTTAGTAGGCACCAGGTCTTGCTCTTATTCAGGCTGGTCTGGAATTCTTGAACTCAAGCAGTCTATCTGTCTCGGCCTCCCAGAGTGTGAGGATCACAGGTGAGAGCCACCATGCCTGGCCTTGACAATAGCTACAAAAGCTGAACAGAAAAATACCTGGGACCATCAATTCTACTTCTCAGTATATAACCTAGAGAAACACTTGTATGTGTTCATCCAAAGACATGTACTAAAATGCTCATAGCAGTGTTATTTACTTACTTATTATTATTTTTGAGATAGAGTCTTGCTTTGTTGCCCCTGGTGGGTGCATGGTGTCATAGCTCACAGCAACTTCAGACTCTTGGGCTCAAGCAATTCTCTTGTCTCATTCTCCCGAGTAGCTGGGACTATAGGTGCCCGCCACAACGCCTGGCTATTTTTTTTAGAGAGAGGGTCTCGGTTTTGCTCAGGCAATCCGCCCACCTCACCTTCCCAGTGTGCTGGGATTACAGGTGTGAGTCACAGCACCTGGACTCCATGGCAGTGTTATTCATATAATAGCTCCAACCTGGAAACATTCTAAACATTCACCAAAAATAGAATGGATCATTAAATCGTGGTATAGTCACACCGGGGAAGGCTGTACAACAGTAAGAATAAATGAATTATTGCTACAAGCAACAATATGGAGGAATCTCAAAAACATGATGTTGAGCAAAATCAATCATTTACTAAAAAGCATATACGGTAAGATTTTACTTACGCAAAGTGAAAACATAGCTAAAACTAATGTGTGTTGTTTTTGTGATTACCCTTGAGGGACGATAGTGGCTGGGGGTGGGGAGATCCAGGGGATCCAGAGAACCTTCTGGAGAGCTGGTGATGTTCCGTCCCTTGTCTTCAGTAGTGGTGACACGGCCTCTTAGTACACTCAGGCTGAGATGGCAAATTACTTTAGGTTGGGGACCTTAAAAACAGCAGAAATGATTGCTCACAGTTCTGAAGGCTGAGACATCCAAGAACAAGGTGCCAGCAGATGTCATGTCTGTTAAAAGCTTGTTCCTCACTGACAGTGTCTTCTTTCTACGTGTCGTCACATGGAGGAAAGGCAGTCAAGATCCCTTATGTGTCTTTTTTTTTTTTTATTTTGCAGGTTTTGGCTGGGGCCAGGTTTGAACCCCCCACCTCCGGTACATGGGGCAGATGCCTTACTCCTCTGAGCCACAGGCGCTGCCTCCTCATGTGTCTTTTTTTTTTTTTTTTTTGGCTTTAATTAATTAATTTATTTATTTTTATTATCTTTATCATTAAATCATAGCTGTGTACAATAGTGCAATCAAGGGGTACAATGTGCTGGTTTCATATACAATCTTAACTATTTTCATCAAACTGGTTAACATCCTGGCAATTTCTCTGTTATTATATGAAGACATTTGTATTCTGCATTTAGCAAGGTTCACCTGTGCCCTTCCAAGATGCACCGTAGGTGTGGCTCCACCAATTACCCTCCCTCCGCCCCAACCTCCCCTCTCCCCTCCCTACCCTTGCCCCTTTCCCTATATTCTTGTGTTAAAGTATCCAATGTACTCAGCCCTACTATGAAGCTAATTTATAGCTGTCGTATGAATGGTATAACCTCATGTGTCTTTTATAAAGGCACTAATCCTATTCACGATGCGGAGCCCTCACAAGCTAATTACCTCTTAAAGGCCCCACTCCTTTTTCTTTTTTTTTTCGAGACAGAGCCTCAAACTGTCTCCTTGGGTAGAGTGCTGTGGCATCACAGCTCACTGCAACCTCCAACTCCCAGGTTCAAGCGATTCTCCTGCCTCCACCTCCCAAGTAGCTGGACTACAGGCACCTGCCACAAAACCTGGCACCTTTTTGGTTGCAGCCGTCATTGTTTGGTGAGTCTGGGCTGGATTCAAACCTGCCAGCTCAGGTGTGTGTGGCTGGCGACTTAGCTGCTTGAGCCACAGGTGCCGAGCCAAGGCCCCACTTCTTAATATTACAGTTATGACATCAACTATTAGGTCCTAACATATAAATTTTATGGGAACACCCACATTCAGATCATACTGTCTGGAGTATGACAAAGCTGTATGATTTGTATACTTTCCTGTATGCATGTTATAGTTCAGTAAAATGCCTATTTTAAAAAAAGGATTTTAAGAAAGTCATCTGGGTCGGGTTGTGTGGCTCATGCATGTAATTCTAGCACTTTGGGAGGCTGAGGAGGGTGGATTGCTTGAGCTCAGGAGTTCAAGACCAGGCTGAGCAAGAGTGAGACTCCAGTCTCTAAAATAGCTGGGCATTTTGGTGGGCATCTATAGTCCCAGCTACTCAGGAGGCTGAGGCAAGAGGATCACTTGAGCCCAAGAATTTGAGATTGAGCTATTTTGCCACAGCACTCTACTGAAAGTGACAAAGTGAGACTCTGTCTCAAAAAATTAATTAATTAATTAATTAACAAATAATTTAAAAAAATTAAAAAGTATGGTGGTGCCTGTGGCTCAGTGAGTAGGGCGCCAGCCCCATATACTGAGGGTGGCAGGTTCAAACCCGGCCCCAGCCAAACTGCAACAAAAAAATAGCCAGGCATTGTGGCGGGTGCCTGTAGTCCCAGTTACTCGGGAGGCTGAGGCAAGAGAATCGCCTAAGCCCAGGAGTTGGAGGTTGCTGTGAGCTGTGTGACGCCACAGTAGCTACTGAGGGCAATAGCTTGAGGCTCTGTCTCAAAATAAAGATAAATAAATTAATTAAAAAGTCATCCATTTTGGTATTAGACTTTGCCCTTTTTTCTTTGATCAAAGAAAGGTTTTTGAGATGCTATTTGCTTTTCTCTGTCCTTGTCTATTCATTCAGCAAATATTTATTGAACGCCAACTGTCTATAAGGCACTGTGTTAGGAAAAGCTCTTCTACATCTGTGGGAAGACACCAACTCACAGTTTGAAAGCTTGAAAAACTCTGCAGAGGAGTTACTGGTCAAAACTTTTGATTAATCTTCAAGATTCTTTTCTATCAGAGCTTCATATTCCTTCTTTGGTTTCTGTATAAAACTGTTTTGATGTAGTGGTTACCTCCCAGCTGGTGTTTTTGCTTTTGTCCAAGAAAATCCTGCTCGCTGGTCTCTTGTTCTCAGCTGTTTCTAATCTTTGAACTCTTAATCTGCCATCTTGGATACATCAGATTCTTCCTGGCTCCTCTCACCCATAACTTCTTTTAAGAATTTAAGGAATGAAAAGTTCCTTCAAGTCCCTATTTCTAGCCATGCAGACTCAGACTTATGTTCTCAAGGCATTATTCAGTATTATTTACCCTAAATTTAATTAATTTTATATTCCAAAGGGATACTAAAATTTGCAGTAACTACAAAATTTTCAAGAGCAAATATGCCAGACTTCAATAAGAAGTAAACTAATATCATCACTGCTATTTATAATTATTATGGAGGTTTTAACTATGTAATAAGACAAGAAAAACAAATGAGAACTTCAAATATTGAAAAAGAAGAAGCAGTTTTTTTTTTTTGAGACAGAGCCTCAAGCTGTTGCCTTTGTTAGAGTGCCGTGGCGTCACAGCTCACAGCAATCTCCAACTCCTGGGCTCAAGCAATACTCCTGTCTCCGCCTCCCAAGTAGCTGGGACTACAGCCCCTCACCACAACACCCAGCTATTTTTTGGTTGCACCCGTCATTGTTTAGCAGGCCTGGGCTGGATTTGAACCCGCCAGCTCAGTTGTATGTGGTGGGTGCCTTAGCTGCTTGAGCCACAGGCACCGAGCTGAGGCAGTTATTTTTATTTGCCTATGGTATAAACATATAACTAGGGATCCCAAATGACTCAATTAAAAATACTAAAACCAGTAAGAGAATTGGCAGAATGATTGGGTGTAAGATACGTATTTTAAAAAACTCAATAACTTGTCTTTACATTAATAATAGTTATACAAGACCTTGTAGAAATTACAAAATCAATTTTTTAAAAATAGTATTAAGAAAAAAGTTAACAAGCAAAGTTTAAATCTATGTGAAGAAAGAAATGGAATTTCACTGAAGGAAGTAAAGCACATCTTGAATAAATGGAGCACATACCAAAATTCTGAATGGGAAAAATAGGAAAATAAAATTTTCTTTGCAAGGTAATAGAAGCATTTCATCAAACCCAGTCCGAATCTGTCTAAGAACCCAATAATGAAAAAAAATACGAAGTATAAACTTTCAAAAATGTCAAGGGAATATTGAACAGCATAATAAAGAACAACTTGTCACACCACATATTTTAATAAGTACTGTCTGGTGACTGTAATAAAATAGAATATTATGTCCCATAGATTACAGATAAGGCTTTTATAGGCCTGGAGACTGGTTTTTTATGAGCAGGGTGCTTATAAATCAGCCACAGGCCCTAAGCAAGATAAGAGCGCATTGCTGTCTGCTGCCCCGAGCGGTTTTCTTCTTGTCCCTTCACTTATTCAGGGAGTTAGGCAACACACTAAAAGCAACATTACAGTGGACTTTAGAGAAAGAACTGTGCAAAAGGCCCCGTTACTGCCTTCGGAGAGTCCAAGTCTGGTGGGGAACTCAGCAGTGTAGCAGTGAGGGATGGTAGGTTTGTCTATGGGAATCTTGCTTCTCTCCACTTTTATGATGTACAGGATCCACAAACGGATGTGTTATGTGTTTATTAGCCAATGTCACTGGCATTTTTCCAAAGAGTCAGTAATTCCCAGAAAAGTAAAATTAATATCATTGTACAATTAAAATGTAAGTTATATCTCACTACGGCAGTGGCATTGAAACCCTTACAATCCTAAATGCTATAGTCCTCAGTAGATCAACATCAAGTATTTTTTGTACACTAGTGATGAACAATCTGAAAATGAATTTAAGAAGACAATTATATTTACAATAGCATCATAGCTGGGTTCAGTGGCTCACACGTGTGGTTCTAGCTACTTGACAGGCTGAGGTGGGAGGATCATTTGAAGCCAAGAGTTTGAGTCCAACCTGGGCAAATGAGACCCTGCCTCTAAAAGTAAAGTAAAATAAAATAAAATAAGATACTTGAGGATAAGTTTAACAAAAGAAGTACAAGACTTGTACACTGGAAACTACGAAATGTTAGTAAAATATATTAAAGAAAATCTAAGTAAGTGGAAAAATGTCCCATGTTTATGGATTAGAAGACTCAGCACAATTAAGGTGATGGTACAAACTGATCTACAGATTTAAAACAGTACCTATCAAAATTTTAGCTTTTTTTTTTTTTTGAAATTGATAGGAAGTTTCTAAAACTCATGTGAAATGGAAGAGGCGCAGACTAGCCAAAACAATCTTTATAAAGAACAACTTTGGAGGATTCACATTTTCCCAATTCAAAACTTATCACAAAGCTACAGTGATCAAGACCGTAAGGTACAGGCCTAAAGATAAATATATAGATCAAGAGAATAGAATTTAGAGTCCAGAAATAAACCTGGACATCTACGGTCAATTGATTGTCTTTCTTTCATTTTATCCCCCCTGGTAGAATGCTGTGGCATCATAGCTCACAGCAACCTCCAACCCTTGGGCTCAAGTGACTCCCTTGCCTCAGCCTCCATGCTTTTCCATACAATGAAATATTATTCAGCCATGAAAAGGGATGAAGTATTGATATATGCTACAACATGGATGGCCTTTGAAGAAACTAGATACAAATTGGTTGTATGATTGTACTTATACATGTATAAAATGTTCAGAATAGGCAACTCCATGGAGACGTAAGAGTATATTAGTAATTTTCAAGTACTGGGGAGAAGGAAGCATGAAGAATGATTGCTAATGAACAGAGTTTCTTGGAGTAATAAAAATGTTCTGAAATTATATAGAAATGATTGCTGCATAATCTTGGGAATACAATAAATGGTATTAAACTTAGTTAGGCATTGTGGCGGGCACCTGTAGTCCTAGCTACTTGGGAGGTTGAGGCAAGAGAATCACTTAAGCCCAAGAGTTGGAGGTTGCTGTGAGCTGTGACGCCACGGTACTCTACTGAGGGTGACAGAGTGAGACTCTGTCTCAAAAAGAAAAATAAATAAATAAAAATAAATAAATAAATACTACTAAACTGTACACACTAGGAAGGTGATTCTTATGACAAGTGAATTTAAATATATAATATTACAAAATTAAATATTAATATTAAACTTAGTGTTATTTAAATATTTATTAGAGGTTAAAATTGATATTAAAATGTCAATTAGTAAAATAATTTTAAATTTTATTTAATTTTAACTTTTAATTCAATCATTTAGAATAATAAAAAGTCTATTACATTTAACATAATATACTTCAATGAAAACAGCTGTCTTTTAAAACAAGAAAGGTTAGGCTATATTTGACATTTTAAAAAATTGTATTAATATCTGATTTAATATTCTCATGTCTGCTTCTTCATTCAATCTGTTGCTATATATTGTTTGGGTTGGATGTTATGAAAAAAATTGGCCTTACATAGACACACTATTAGAAAATAGAAGAATATTTTAATATCTTTTAAGATACTTGTGGATAGTCTTCCTTGATACTACACCAAAATTTCACAATTTTTTTTTTTTTTTGAGACAGAGTCTCACTAGGTCACTCTTGGTAGAGTGCTGTGGCATCACAGCTCACAGCAACCTCAAACTCTTGGGCTTAAGCAATTCTCTTGCCTCAGCCTCCCAAGTACTTGGGACTACAAAATTTGACAATTTATAATTTATGAAAGATTGGTTACAGTGTGGAATCTGATACCACAATAATGATCCTTTGTATTCTGATAAACTAAAAATTCACTGGCTCACCTTCCACTTGAACAAATCTTTTACCAAGCATTATTTTATTATTATTATTATTATTGTTGTTGTTGTTTTTAGCTGGGGTCAGGTTTGAATCCACCGCCCTCAGTATATGGGGCCTGCGCCCTGCTCTCTGAGCCTCAGGCAGCACCCGAAAGCATGATTTTATAGCCTCACACATTGTCATTTGGAAAACAGTAATAGCCTTACTAAGTTATGCAGATCATCCAAATGTTGGTAAATTTTGATTTAATACAAAAAAATCATATTTGTTAATGTCATAATCTAAGTCACTAGAAAGTCTTGTATGCCGAGAAGCTGTAAAACTCACTGCAGTGGATATAAGCATTCCATAATTCTACTGTTCTCTTAAAAGTTTAAATTCTATCATGGACAAGAAATATAGTCAGTTGTTTTGGTTAAAGTGACAGACTCACTTCATTTTAAAGAAAAAGTCTGCCAAATGTCCATGTCTGAGTAACAATAGTTTATCTGTTGATTGGGTGTGCTTTTTTTGGGAGGAGGGTGTTCTTTTAAAAAGCGGCCAGATCAGCTCACAATTCAAACAATGGCCAAAGTGTTTGTCCTAAGGCAGTCATCATATTTCAGCATACAGCACAAGTGCTTTATGTATACTTACCACTTCATCACATAGAATATTAAAAAGACATGTACTTAAGTGTGGAAGTTTGAGTAAATTAATAATTTTTACCACTTCATCAAGGATATAAGGGTTTTTGTTTGTTTGTTTGTTTGTTTTTTGAGACAGAGCCTCAAGCTGTTGCCCTGGGTAGAGTGCTGTGGCATCACAGCTCACAGCAACCTCCAACTCCTGGGCTCAAGCGATTCTCCTGCCTCTTCCTCCCAAGTAGCTGGGACTACAGGCGCCTGCCACAACACCAGGCTATTTTTTGATTTCAGCCATCGTTGTTTAGCAGGCCGGGCTGGATTTGAACCTGCCAGCTCATGTGTATATGGCTGGCGTTGTAGCTGCTTGAGCCACAGGTGCCGAACCTATTAGAGATATTCTTAAATGAACTTTACTTTTTTTTTTTCTTTTTGAGATAGAGTCTCACTCTGTCTCTGCAGGCCAGAGTGCTGTAGAGTCAGCCTAGCCCACAGCTACATTAAACTCCTAGGCTCAAACATTCCTCCAGTCTCAGTTTCCCGAGTAGCTGAGACTACAGGTGCCCACCACAATGCTCAGCTAATTTTTTCTATTTTTTTTAGAGACAGGGTCTCACTCTTGCTCAGGCTGGTCTCAAACTCCTGAGCTCAAGCAATCCACTGCAGCCTCCTCAAATTTTAGGATTACAGGCATGAGCCACTGTGCCTGGCAGGTGAATTTCTTCTAATGTCTGCCTCAGATTAATCCATATGGTGTAAATGTTACTGACCTGGAGAGGAGAGAGGTCATTTGGAGAATAGAATATTTAAAATGAGGGATGACCCAGACAGTGTATCCTAGTTAGAGACAAAATAAAATCCAAGGTCAGAAAGAAGAGGATCTACTAGAAATAGTGTCGTCTAATGAAAAAACAGGACACCCAGTTGAATTTGAATTTCAGAGAAACAAGAAGTAATTTTTTAGTGGGTTTTGTGCAATGTTTGGAGCATAGTTGTACTAAAAAACTATTTTTAATTTATCTGAAATTTAATTGTAATTGAACATTCTGTATTTTTATTTGCTAAATTTGGCAACCCTAAAAAGGGAGGGCCAAGCAAGCTTTGCTCATATATTTATCTGCCAAGACTCTGAGGAAGGGGTGGCGGGAGTCTTAAGTATTTAGTCATTTATATTTCTGCTAAAAGGATTTTGTTTTCTTTACAATAATATCCTTTACAAGAAAACTATTGTGAAGTGGAAAACTACATTTCACAATTCATTTAGAAAAAAAAGTCTTTTGGCTTTGAGTCCAACCACAACGAAAATGGAGAATGAAACAGTGTAACTGGATTCACCGTAATCAAAGAAACACTTTAGGAGAATTTTTCTGTTTCCCCTCTAAACAAAGTTTCACTCTATCCAGGTTTCTTCCACCTTCTCTTTTTTGTTCTCTTTTCTTCCTTCTCACTCACCCTCTCTCAGATTCAGGATACCAAGCATTACTATACCAAGATTGCTCTGGAAAGGTATCCTGAGAGCCTTAGTTGGTACAGACAGAGGTCACTCCCAGCAAAGTTTACAAGTCTTTCCTTGATTACATTGTGCCTAAAGTGTTAACCCTGTTAGCAATCACAGCACAGATTTCCTCAATGAGACTCTTGTGCTCCTGACAATGTAACTATTTATTTGCAAAGTCACTACCATTGACATTTGTGCTGCTCCATGCAAAAATGTTACCAGTGCTTTCTTTATATCACTGTTTCTCTTCAGTAACCAAGAAAAGCAAAACAAAGTACAAATAACTGCTTATTCAGAAAGAAATCTCAGATTGTTCCCTAAACCTGCTCCAGGCAGCGGATACAGACTTTTGAGTGATCTGGAAAATATGAAAAGCACTTGGCTGGGAGACAAAACCCAAACTGATCTGCGGTGATGGCAAAAGCAGAAATGAGAGCTCAGTAATAAAACTAAATTTCTGTATGGTTGATCATAGCTCTGCTGGCTTCAGGAGGGGGGAGAAAGTCTCAGAAGTTAGACTATTATCTGCAGAGCCGTTGCTTTGGAGGTGGTCGGGGGGAGCAGGGCTGTGTTTTAAGAGCAGTCCTTTGATTGTCGCCCGATAGATGGAAAAAGGCAAATGGAGCTGCCCTTTCGCAGCCAAGGATGTTTTTCTGCCTGGGCTCTCCCTTGGTGCCTGGACGGTTGATCTCTGTGGCCCTCACCTGCTACTTTGTTCTGACAAAGCTGGCGTCTTATAACCTGGGACACTGATTCTCTTCCAAGCCATTGTCCCGGCTGTCCTGAGAGCATAAACCCTATCACCCTCATCTGCCCATCCAGCTGCCTCCTTGTCTTTAAATATCTTTCTGAGACCTCACCACTTCTGGGAAGCTCTCTGGAATTATTGCCATTCACTTGCTTCCAACTGTTAGCACAACCCACTCCCCCAAGCCACTCTGGAAAAAAAGTACAGTTGCTTTTTTCGATGTCTCAAAAGGAAGGATGGATGTACCCTTGAGTCAGGCTAATATTCATTTACTGACTTTGTCACTCACTAGCTCTGTGGTCTTAGACCATAATAGTAATGATGGCACCCTACAAACTGGAGAGCTTTTGGGGTGTGCCAAGCATGTGAACAGTGCTTTGCTGGCTTCATTTTATTTTACCCTTGTGTTAAAGCTGTGAGATACATAGTTATTCATTCTCCTTGTTTCACAGATGAGAAAGCTGAGGCCTGAAGAGGTAATGGAACTTGGTCAAGGTCAAGTAGCTCCTTAATGGTGGAGCTAGGATTGGAACCTAAAGGGTCAAGTTGTAAGTCCACATTTACTGTGACCCAAACACCAGACTAGGTATCTTCATTATTTAATTCTCTCAACAGCCTAATTAAGTGTGGATTGTCCACATTGTACTGACAGGGAAATTGAAGGTCAAAAAGGGGAAGTGATTTGCCTGTGGTCATGCCTCTAGTACATAGGCAACGCTGGATTCAACCCCACAAAGCCTTCATTTATCACCAGCACCTTTCTGATAGGCTTATACCTGCAGGGTGGTGGGTGGGATGGGGGAGGGCAAGACAGTGTGCTGTAAGTGCCTGGGTCAAATCCAAAGTAAACAATTGTTTGTTGTTTTTTTTTTTTTGAGACAGAGCCTCAAGCTGTTCCCCTGGGTAGAGAGCTGTGACATCACAGCTCACAGCAACCTCCAATTCCTGGGCTCAAGCAATTCTCCTGCCTCTGCCTCCCAAGTAGCTGGGTCTACAGGTGCCTGCCACAACACCCGGCTATTTTTTGGTTGCAGCTGTCATTGTTGTTTGGTGGGCCCAGGCAGGATTTGAACCCGCCAGCTCAGGTGTATGTGGCTGGCGCCTTAGCCACTTGAGCCACAAGCACCGAGCCTAAACAATTGTTTTTCTAGTTTTTATTTTTTATTTTTTGAGATAGAGTCTTATTCTGTCACCCTGGGTTGAGCCATGACATCATACCTCACAGCATCCTCAAATTCTTGGGCTCAAGCAATTCTCTTGCCTCAGGTTTCCCAGTTACTGGGACTATTGGTGCCTGCCACAACCCCTGATTAATTTTTCTATTTTTAGTAGAGATGGGGTCACCCTCTTGCTCAGTCTGGTCTGGAATTCCTGAGCTCAAGCACCTTGGCCTCCCAGACTGCTAGTTACAGGTGTGAGCCATGGTGCTGGGTCACTGTTATGTTTTTTTTTTTTTTTTTTTTTTTTAGAGACAGAGTCTCACTTTGCCCCCCTTAGTAGAGTGCCATAGCATCACAGCTAACAGCAACCTCCAGCTCTTGTGCTTAGGTGATTCTCTTGCCTCAGCCTTCCAAGTAACTGGGACTCCAGGCACCTGCCACAATGCCTAGCTATTTTTTTTTTTGTTGCAATTTACCTGGAGTCGGGTTCAAACCGCCACCCTTTGCATATGGGCCAGCGCCCTACTCACTGAGCCACAGGTGCCGGCTGCACTGTTATCTTATAATCATAGGACTTCCTACAGTCTTTAACACCATGCAAAACTTGTAGTTCGAGTCTTCAAAAAAGAATTTAGCAGGCAGCTTTTCAAATTCATTTGACTATAAAGCCTTTTTTTTTTTTTTTTATGTTGAGACCCATCTGTTAACACTCTTTTGAAGTAGTGATGCCCAGTGTACGGATTTGAGCAACACTGCGTGGCACCAGTTAAGTGCTAACACACAGAGATGACAATATTCGTGGACATCAACTTGCTGCTGCTGTCACTGTTTAAAAGGAGCTCCAAGGTAGTGACAAGGTTCAGAGGAGCTTCCCAGGCTGGGCGAGCTGTTGAGTCTAACCAGTTGCTATTGGTACTCATAAGACCAGCACCCAGAACGCTACAGTAGTTAATCGCACTGCTGTTTGTTGTTACTGCCTTTTTGCCTCAGCTCTGTGGCTTTCTGGCTTTTTCTTGCTGGGTTCTGATGTGGACTCAAGCATTTCATAAGGTAGATTCTTGTTAATATCCAATAAAATCAAACTTGGGCAGAGTTTAGAGTCAGTACCTGTCTTAGCACAGGTAGGCATTAGCACCTTAGGTCTTTTGTAATAATAGCTACCATTTAGTCAGTGTTTACTATGTATCAGGCTCACCATGAGTTGTTTCATTTAATCCTACACATGCACAAAACCCTAAATACTGTTGGAGAGATCTCTAGGAGGGCTCTTATGTGGCCCCTCCCACATTGAATTAGGGGCTGCCTGGTGGGACCAAGGTCTATTACAGAGATATGTGACGTCTGGCATGCCAATGGTTGGCATAAAGTCAGTACAGCTTCCATCTCGGTCTCGTGTGTTGCTTGCTCTGGGTGAGGGCAGCTGCTGTTTTATGAAGAAACACAAGAAGCGCTGTGGAGGGCCCATAAGGAGAAGAACCAACTTGCCAGCCAGGTCAGTGAGCCTTGGAAGTGTGTCCTTCAGCCCCAGTCAGACTTTCAGATGAATACAGACCCCAGCTGACATCTGACTACAACTTCGTGGGACACCCTAAGTGAGAACTCCCCACCCTAATCCACTCCCAAATTTCTCAACTATAGGGATGACTATCGCTGATTTAAGAAACTAAGTTTTGGAGTGTCCTGTTATAAGCAAGAAATCATCAATACAGACCCTATTGCTGTCTCTCATTTTTCAGACAAGAAAATGGAAGCCGTAAGAGGGGTTACAATTGCTTAGTCAAGGTCAGAGGGCTCACTCTCTCAAGGTCCCAGCCAGAATTTATATGGCGGAAGCAAGATGCCACAAAGAACTCCTTTCCTCGCATCCCCAAATCCTGCCCCTGAATTCTGCACTGGTGTCTGGAATTCTATTTCTGGGCTCATTTATTTAGTTTGCTGATGATGTGGTAATACAGAACATCTCGGAGCCTGTCTATCCTTCACTTCTCATGAACTTCAATTCCTTACAGAGTAATATCATCTACCTGGTTGTGGATGAAATGATTTACTATATTAAAAGTTCAGGCAGATTCTAGGCACGGGATATTTGGAAGTTCCCTTGCCTTCCAATTCCTCCTTTAGAAAGGTCTCCTCCAGGCCTTTCTTCGGTGGTGAGGAAAACAGAAGGCTAGCCCAGCCAAGGATCTGTCATTCCCACCCTAGAGGGAATTAGCTCATCAGGATCCAGTCCTAACTGGCAGGAGACTGAGGAGGCAGGATTTTTGCTTGGAGAGCAAAGGACAGGAAGACATAATTTCTGAGTATGGGTTACTTCAGGAGCAGGCAGGCCTGGCCAGATGCCCCAGGGAGCTTTTTGAATAGCCAGAGGGCACCATCAGAGCCTGGAGGTGGCAGAAATGGGGGCCCAGCAACTGCAAAAGGAGGGAAACTTTCCTTCACAGGTTTGTCTAAGGCTGGCCATGCTCGAATCACATCGACAAAGATGATGACTGTCTAAAGAATCATCAAGAATATCTGAGGCTTCAGTTTCAGTTGGGAGAAACTAAGAAAAGAATGCACTAATTCTATTGGCAGCTTTCTTTTTCCATTTTAAAATTTTAGCCCACTTAGGCGCCTGTGGCTCAGTGGGTAGGGCGCCCGCCCCATATATCAATGGTGGCAGGTTCAAACCCAGCCCCAGCCAAGCCGCAACAAAAAATAGCCAGGCGTTGTGGCAGGTGCCTATAGTCCCAGCTACTCAGGAAGCTGAGGCAAGAGAATCTCCTAAGCCCAGGAGGTTGCTGTGAGCTGTGTGATGCCATGGCACACTACCAAAGGCGATCAAGTGAGACTCGGTCTACAAAAAAATTTAACCCATTTAGAGGCAAAACAAACAAACAAAAAAACTTCAGAGATCCACAAAAAACAGGATTAAGTGTCTTGTTTTAGGTTACATAGCTAAATAAAGGCAGAGTTTGGTCTAGAACTCAAACCTATGTTGTAATCACCACTTTTGATCACATTAATTTGTTTTGGCTTGAAAAGCACACATGCCACTTCTTCCAAGAAACTTTTCCTCATTAACATTGCCAAAGGTTACTTATTTTGAATTTTCATGGCACTAATTATACAGTCTAACATATACACTTAAATACTCCATTAAGCCAAGCTTTTTTTTTTTTTGAATACCTACTATCTGCCAGACGTTTTGCTAACTGCCAGGGAATTGGCAACGAACAAAATGCAGTATGCATTTAGGATGGCTTTGCTCAGCGGTGGGAGGGTTGTAAGAGAGTTGAAAAACAAAATTATATTATGAGCAGAAAGGTGATGGGAAAAGTAAAATAGAAAAGAAAGTGCAATTTATGTCTAGAGTAGTGAGGGTGACATTTGGGGGTGAGCTGCATGGTCATCTGGGGGGAAGTATGTGATTTATCTATTATTGGGGGATTATTTTCTGGTTATTTCACGCTTGCAATTTTCTCCCTTACTAAATCGTCAGGAGTGTGTATTTCATCTTCTGCTTCCTTTGAGTCTAATATAAGTATTCTGAAGAATGTTATTTGGACCACAGACTTTTAATAAATGCTTGTCGAATATTTTGGTTAAAGTCATTTTCTCACTATTGCCTTTTATAGGCAAGAATCAAAGGGGAAACTCCAGTAGTTCTGTACCATGTCCAATATTTTAAATTACTTAGAATGCACAAACCAACATTTAGCTGTAGTATCCAACATTCTGGGCTAATATTTTTTGCCTTCCATGAACATTATATCTAAAAATATTTGCAAAGTCTTGGCTTCTCCTAACTTCAAAACGAGAAGGCCCTATAGTCTCTAAGTTATGTTTATTTGCCTCCAAACCCCATACTGGAATCCACCATTACTATTTTGCAATTATGATTTTCTTTTTGTACAATGAGCTCTGACATTTTTTGAAAATGATTTCCTGCCTAAGCTAGAAACATCCTGTTATTCTTAATGATATTCTGTGTCACCTAAGTATTAAGGTGTCTGGAATTCATAAGAACAGGACCATTCCTGGCCAATGACTTGTTCCTCTTTGATTTTTGCAAAAAGGGACACTTCACAGAAATGCTTGCCAATTTCCTTTTGAACAGGATTCTCAGTTTCGATATCAATGCGATTTTGATCTTAGTTGACTCCCCTGCTTTCCGTAGGGACATGTAACCTGTGCTTATTTTATTTGCTCTGATTTTTGTTTTGAGGAGACAGATCGAAAATGAAAAGGAGTTATAACAATGGTGAAGATTCTAAAGACCCAGGTGATGACAGCATTGGAGAAAATTGAACAGAAAATCAAAACAGAAAATTGAACTCTGTCAGCAGCTGAGTAATGAGCTTAAATGACCCATCTGAAATGGAGACAAGGCCGTGTCTTAATGCAACTGAGGGGACTGGGGAGTCAGGGTATAAGTCTCTAAAGGATAGCCGAATTCAGCCCCAAATGGGAAGAAAAACCATTGTAAGAAACAGATCAGATGCTGGGTAGCAAGACAGTCAAAGGGAAGACAGAAGAGCCTGCTATGTTGACACCTGTGGGTCATACAAATGCCTCAAGAATGGATATTAGGATAACATGGATGTAATCTTCCATAGTTTTTATTCTTTTTTCAGTATTTTAATTTATGGCTCCGCACATTCTCTCATCAAATGCATTCATGAATGATTTATTCACCATCTGGGGAAATAAAAGTCCAATCAAGTACCAACTATCTGGAATCTTAATCACTTTAGGATGTCAGATAGAGAAAAAAGGACTGTCTTTATTCTTTTTACAGGGCACACAATCCTACTTTAACATCTGGAGGAGGAAAAGCAGCTGCTCTCTCTGCATATGAGAACTTGATCCCACTATTTACCTTTTTCAAGTATATTTCCTTTACTGTAATACAGGGATGATAATACAAAACTTAGATGGTGTTTAGGAACATAAGTAACAATAGCCAAATCATATCAGGTTTCAGGCACTCTTTTTAAAGCTTTACTTGTATGAATTTATTTAATCCTAATAACAACCCTGTGATACAGGTATCATGGTTTACAAATGAGGAAAGTGAGCACGAAGAAACTCACATCACTTGCTCACAGGCACCTGGTGGTGAGATCGGCTGCAGAGACCCCACGCTGAAATATCTCTTTACTGATGGACTACGGTGTATGGTAAATGCTTAACACATGGTTGTTATCATTGTTGTTATAGAAAAGAGGTGCATTGTCTTTGTTACCAGTTCTTCCCCTGAGACTCACAAGTGAATTCAGATGGGAGGGACATCATAACTGACAAAACAGAAATTTTAAAAAATAATTGGATCAGCCCTGTGTGGTGGCTAATGCCTGTAATCTCAGCACTCTGGGAGGCTGAGGCTGGTGGATCTCTTGAGCTCATGATTTCTTGAGGAACCTGAGCTAGAGTGAGATCCCGTCTCTGAAACATAGCCAGGCGTTGTGGTGGATGTCTGTAGTCCCAGCTACTTGGGAGGCTGAGGCAAGAGAATCGCCTAAGCCCAGGAGTTGGAGGTTGCTGTGAGCAGTGTGACACCATAGCACTCTACCTAGGGCGATAAAGTGAGACTATCTCTACAAAAAAAAAAAAAAAAGAATTTAGGTTTCTGTGAGCTATGACACCATGTCACTCTACCAGGGGGCAAGAAAGTGAGACTCTGTCTCAAAACAAACAAACAAACAAACAAACAAACAAAAATTGGATCAGGCACAAAACAATACCTTTTGGATCATATGTCCTAATATTAACTGACCCTTCACCTCCATCAAGTACCTGCTCTGTTAAATGAAAATAGCCGCTTAAGCTAATCGCTTGATTAAATCAATTGTTTGGTTCCATTTAAAATAATCAATCTGTCAGTTCCGTGAGGCTCTAGCCTTTTTCATACAGTTTCGTGGCTCTTTGGGGGTAGAAGACATTCAAAATATCAAAGTTGTTGCTTCAATCAATCAATGGACTTTGTAAACAGGCTGCATCATAGAACTGGCTGGTTCGTCCACTGGCACATTTTTATGTTCAGAATCCATCATTCTGAAGTTTATAGAGCCTGCTTGTGCATTTCCTTGTTGGGTGTTGTCAGAGAGCCTGGGGGAGGGGTTTATTCTCGCCACTATCTTTGGGTGAGATAATAAAAGCCATAGTCAAGTGGAGCACTTTACTCAAAAGTGTCAAAACATACCAGGGGAGATATTTCATCACACCTCATTACAAGGTGCCAGAATCCAAAAGCTACGCTTGTCATTCATTTTACTGTGAATATATTTTGTGGGCTCTTTCATTGCTAGAACAAAAGTGTGGAAAACTAATGGTTATTTAAAAAAAAAGAAGAAGAGAAATAAATTGAATTTAGGCATAAGGAAATAAAACTATGCCATTAGTTATATAAAAAAGAGCATTTAAGGAAACAAAAATAACTATATAACATCAATTATCTGTGAGCAGTAGAGGCTGATTTGGAACAGGACTCATTGCAATGTGTCTTTCAAATCCTGATTATGCAATTTCTTTGCTATATGTCTATTTTTTTTTTTTTTTGAGACAGAGCCTCAAGCTGTTGTCCTGGGTAGGGTGCCATGGCATCACAGCTCACAGCAACCTCCAACTCCTGGGCTCAAGCGAGTCTCCTGCCTCTGCCTCCCAAGTAGCTGGGACTACAGGCACCTGCCATAATGCCCAGCTATTGTTTGGTTGCAGCCATCATTGTTGTTTGGCGGGCCCAGGCTGGATTCGAACCCTCCAGCTCAGGTGTATGTGGCTGGTGCCTTAGCCACTTGAACCACAGGTGCCGATCCCGCTATATGTCTATTAACATATTACCATGGTCCTCAGGCCTCTTTCCTCATCTATAAAAAGATAAAAGTGGGACCTAACTCATAGGGTTTTGTGAGGATTGTAGTAATCAGTACATAAAAAGCGTTTAGGACAATGTCTAGCACACAGTATCTACCATATAAATGTTAGATGTTATTGTTGTTATTATAATTGGTACATTTGTGTAAGTGTATGATTAAAAACCTACATTTGTGTGGCTCATTGGGTAGGGCGCCGGCCCCATATACCAAGGGTGGTGGGTTCAAACGCAGCCTCGGCCGAACTGCAAAACAGAAAAATGGCCGGGCATTGTGGCGGATGCCTGTAGTCCCAGCTACTTGGGAGGCTGAGGCAAGAGAATCGCCTAAGCCCAGGAGTTGGAGGTTGCTGTGAGCTGTGTGACACCACGACACTCTACCAAGGGTGATAAAGTGAGACTCTGTCTCTAAAAAACAAAACAAAACAAAACAAAAAACCCTACATTTGCTTGAATTATGGTACTTAGTAATGTAGGAAAATCAGTCAACCTGGTTGTTTCCAGCTTTTGGGTACTGTTATTAGTGTCCTACAAACATAGCAGGGGGACTTTTTAAGATCCATCTTTATCCACGTTTAGCAGCTATGTCACATAGCACCACTGTCAAACGTGTGGTCTCTGCAGTCAAACTACCTGGGTTCTAAACCTTGCTCCGTGCTTTCCATTTATTACCTCCTCTTATCTTGTTGCTGTTTTTATCCTACTATTATGACCTTATAATGATGACCATACAGAATTTGGCACTTTATCAACCCCACTCTTTATAGATGAAGGAGAGTGATGGGTAAGGGACACACAGCTATTAAGTGGCGGAGGTGGAATTCAAAGCCAGGTCTAGTTACACCTAAGCCAGGGCCCTTCACTGGTAATGCGTCTGCCTCTCAGTGAGGGGAGATTGACAAGGTGGCTAAAGAATGGAAAAGGGAAAGAGCTAAGTACTCTGGACAGGAGGGTCACCAGGGATGGGGTGTCCTTCCTTCAATGGCCAAGTCAGGAGAGTCCTGGACAGAAGAAAAGAGCTAAAATCCAGGCCAGCTGTGCAAATCTTTAACCTTTAATCTTTCTGGACTGTGCTAGAGTTCAGCCCTGGAGGTCAAATACACTGACCAACTCCTGAGGACTCATCCCATTTCCCTTGGTGACCCTGGGTTTGTCACTGCTTCCCAGCTTAGCCGAGCACCTGAGTGGCCCAGCACAGACACATGTAGAACTCTCCTCCACCTTCAGGAAAATCGACCCAAAAGGAAAAAGAAGAGAGGCATGGGGTTTATTAAATTTCTTTTCAGCTTCCTGCCTGATTCTCTGTCCTGCTGCCTTACTTGTTATAATTTCTCCTGCGGGAGCCCATGGGTAGAAACTGATTTGCTTGGCTAGAGTCGAGGGGACATTTGAGAAAAACAAAGCCAAGAAGAGCTAACCATCAGCCAGTCTGTTGTTTTATTAAGTGCTGATTCCCCCGTGGAGCTGAGTAAATGGAGGTGGGAAAAAAAGTCTGGGCCCAGACAAGGAGCCATTCAGACGGAGGACTGAAAACAAAACGGTAACAGACAGTTTCTGTACCGAGCTTTGCAAGTCTGAGCTCCAGAGCTCTGAGCTCTGTATGAATGAAGGGGAGCAGCTCTACTTCCACCCAAGCTATTCACAGAAACCCCCCCAGAGCGAGACTTATTATTCAGGCCGCCACTCCCATCTCCAGGGTGTCCCCTATGGGATGGCTCCTTGTATTTTTTCCAACTTCATTTTTTTTTATTTTGCAGTTTTTGGCCGGGGCTGGGTTTGAACCTGTCACCTCCGGCATATGGGGCCGGCGCCCTACTCCTTTGAGCTACAGGTGCCGCCCCCAACTTCATTTTAAAATTTGAGCTGTACCTAGAGTTCGGTCAATTAGTCACATGCTCTATCTCAGGTATCTTTTCCTTCTCTTGCTTATAGTAAAAAGGAGGAATACAGAGACTGGAAAGCAAAGATGTAGATCAGAAAACACAGGCTCGAATCAGGAGCCTTGAGAATGTAGAGCAGAATCGACACTGGAAGGAAAACTGGAAGGGGAATCAGTGATGCCATCAGAGCGGAATGTCACTGCTGAACTAATGACAACTATGTGGCGATGCCGGCTGGATACGCCGCTCACTAAAATTCCTACCCGGGATCCCTGCCGTGTGCGTCTGCCGTGTGCCTGTGTGTGTAACTGTGTGCTGGGGTGTATATTTTACAAGGACAACCCAAACACAAAGAGACAGTCTGCAAAACAGCAACTGGGGAAAATGGAAAAATGAGGAGCCATGGCTGAAGTAGCCCAACCCAGAGTCTGCTGCTGAGATTACAACCAGATTGCCTCTGAAAAACAAATGCGCTCCAACAAATAAAGCCCTGTGGCAGGAGATGTCCAGATCCCTGCTTCCAGATGAAAGGTGACATGGCTCAGAGGGGCGGGGACGGGGAGCCTGCTGTGCTGAGGCCATGTGTTCCAGTAACTTGCAGTACTGTGCTGTCCCCGGGGCCCTGACCCAATGGCCTGCTCATCACAGTGGGACTGACATTGGGGCGGGCACTGCCCATGAGGCCTAGAAGCAAGTAGCGGATCTGGAAGCACAGAAACCTGGGTGTTAGGGAGCACAGGACTGTCCTGCAGAGGAGCGCCCTGGGCAGAGGGGAGCAGGGAGTCAGCGAGCTGCCATATGACACGTGTCAGCAGCACCCGATTGCTCAGGACTGAAGCAAAGGCAGCTCTTTGCTGATGCGTTTCCACATCACAAGCAGCAGACTCCGGGAGGGAGATCTCCCAGTGAGGTAGACATATGGCCATGTCCCCTGGGACCATTGCCTCTGATGCTTTGTAACAGCAGCAACTCCAAATGAAAGAGAGAAAATGAAAGCGTTTAGACTATGCATCGCTCAGCTGGACTTGGTGGGGAGGTGGTTGCTAATCCAGCCTCGCTTAGGTCCCAGTATAGATAGGGTCTCCCCTTGGGCCCTTGCCGTGGACAAACAGAATACTGGTGATGACAGTAGTCACCGATATTTCTTTCCCCTTGTGGCATGCCAAGCTCATTATTTGCGTTGTCTTATCGACTCCTCACAACTACCCTAGGAAGGAGCCATTATTATTCTCCACCCAGTATAGGTACGTGTTGGGCACTAGCCAAGTTGCCACAGCCAGGAGGAGCCAGGGCTGCGAGGGAAACAGTGGTTTTACTCACTCCAGAGTGCGCTTTAGCCACTGGTGAAGGTCTGAAGTCCTGAATTCTCTGTTAGTTAAGAAATGACTCAAGTCTTTGCAATGTCGAAGGATACAGGAAAGGATTGAAATTGAATGACATGGTCGTCAATCATGCAGGATCCAACTATTAGATGACCCTGATGAAAGGTTTTTGATTTGTCTTACGCTGCTGTGCAAACATTCTCTATGCCCCTTTCTTGAGATAGAGAAAAATGACCCGGGCACACAGATGAGTATCTGGGAATCGTGCAAAAGGGTCACTTCCAGGGCTTTACCTTATGGTCAGTGAGGAGACCCCCACCTCTCCCTGTCCCCACCCTGTGTCTCTGCAATTCTGACCAAGGGGAAGTGACATTTGGAATGACACTCTGGAGCCCTGTAGGATCCTGGAGTGCCTTCCTCCATTACAAAGGACTCATCATCAAATAAATCTAAATTATGTTCAGCCTAGTTTTCTCATTAAACCGGTTTTACTGCATGCATTCTAAATCTGAGAAAATTGGATGGCTATGTATGGTATCCAAGGCAACCCTCACTTAAACAGAATATGAAATTAACCAGACCACTCGGTGCCTCTGACATTCTAGATAAATGAGTTAACCACACGCAGAAACAAGTGAACATGTTTTTCAAGGTTATTTGGGGAATTATAGGCCTATAGGGTCCTAGAAAGGATCAGATTAGGTTCTGTGTAATCCAGTCTGGGAGGGTGATATCATGGAGCCGTTCTGAGCCTTGGTTTCCCCATTTCAGAACCGCACACATTGGGCGGTCAGCTCTTCTCACGACTTCTCCATCCCCAATTTTCACAGGTTAGACTCAGATATTTTCATTCTTTTCGATTTTTTCCCCCATTTTTGTGACATGGCAGTTGAAAATATCCTGCTTCTATTTTACTAGTGTTTACCCTGAATTTTAAAAATCCATACAACTTTTTCTTTTCTTTTCCTTTTTAGAGTGTCTCCCTCTGGTGCCCTGGCTAGAGTGCCGTGGCGTCACAGCTCACACAACCTCAAACTCCTGGACTCAAGCGATCCTCTTGCCTCAGCCTCCCACATGGCCGGGACTACAGGTGCATACTACCACGCCTGGCTAATTTTTCTATTTTTAGTAGAAAAATATAGCTCAGGCTATAGGCTTTATTTTTTTATAGCAGTTTCAGGTTTACAGAAAAATTGAGCAGAAATCACAGTTGGCATATATTCCACCTAAGTTTTCTATATTATTAGCATTTTGCATTGGTGTGGTACACATTTGTTACAATTGTTGAATGAATATTGATACACTGTTATTGACTAAAATCCATAGTTTACATTAGTGTTCAGTCCTTGTGTTGCATATTCTGTGGGTTCTGACAAACGTATAATGTTGTGTTCCCACGCTTATAGTATCATACAAAATAGCTTCACTGACCCCTCCCCAATTTTCTGTTCTCTGCTTGTTCGTCCTGCATCCCATTTTCCGGCAAACGCTGATGTTTTCACTGTCTTCATAGCTTTGCCTTTTCCAGAATGTTACACAGTTGGAATCATACAGTGTGTAGCCTTTTCGGATTAGCTTGTTTCACTTAGCTGTGCATTTATATTTTCTCCATGTCTGTTCACTGCCCTTGACTTTTTAAAAACAAATGTGCTAACATATTTTCCTACTAAATAATGCTTTAGTTGTTATATACAGTCTTTCTTTCTATCTCTCTCTCTTTCTTTCTTTCTTTCTTTCTCTCTCTCTCTTTCTCCTTCCTTCCTTCCTTCCTTCCTTCCTTCCTTCCTTCCTTCCTAACTTCCTTCCTTCCTAACTTCCTAACTTCCTAACTTCCTAACTTCCTTCCTCCTCCTCCTCTCTCTCTCTTTCTTTTTTTTGTTGCCCTGGATAGAGTGCCGTGGTGTCACAGCTCACAGCAACCTCCAATTCTTGGGCTTAAGTGATTCTCTTGCCTCAGTCTCCCAAGTAGCTGGTACTACAGGCACCCACCACAACAGCTAGCTATTTTGTTGTTATAGTTGTTATTGTTGTTTGGCAAGGCCGGGCCAGGTTTGAACCATCCAGCTCCATTGTATATGGTCAGTGTCTTAACCACTGAACTACAGGTGCCGAGTCCCACCCTGCTTTCTTGCCACAGAGCAATGCATACTTTTATTATTATTATTATTTGCCAGATGTGCACCTGTATACCCTGCATACTTTTAAATTCCTTTTTCCTTCATACCAGCTACCTCCCTCCAAATCAGATTCTGTTTAAGTTTTAGTTACAGATGGGTGTTACAGTTTTCTTTTTATTATACCTCTTCTACTGGACAAAGCTTTTCTTGCTATTTGAAGCCTCACAACTCCATTGTCTTCAATGGTTTAGTCTTACCTTCACGCTTCGCCAGCTCTTTTCATTCCTCGCTCTTTCTCGTATACCACATCTTTCCTTTATTTGAATCTTTGTACCAGCACTAACTTTTCGAAGGCTCTGTTTGGGGCTGTGTGAGCAGAACTAGATCAGAACATCTTATTTTTTTTTTTTGAGACAGAGCCTCAAGATGTCACCCTGGATGGAGTGCTGTGGCATCACAGCTCACAGCAACCTCCAATTCCTGGGCTCAAGCGAGTCTCCTGCCTGTGCCACCCAAGTAGCTGGGATTACAGGCGCCTGCCACAACGCCCGGCAGTTTTTTGGTTGCAGCCGTCATTGTTGTTTGGCGGGTCCGGGCTGGATTCAAACCCTCCAGCTCAGCTGGCGCCTTAGCCCTTTGAGCCACAAGCACTGAGCCTAGATCAGAACATCTTAGAGGCTGCAGTTCCAGCTGGAGATACAGCCAGGCTTCTACCTCCAGCATCCTGTGACTGCTTCTGGCAAACTATTGGTTATTGTTAATTTGTTGAAAATTGTTTTTACTGCTCTGATTGGCATACATTTAGCAAGCATGTATTTTTTTTTCCTTTTGCAGCATCTCACTCTGTAGCCCCAGCTAGAAGGCAGTTGCATCATCGTAGCTCACAGTGACCTCACACATTTTGGTTCAAGTGATCCTCCTGCTTCAGCTTCTCTAGTAGGTGGGCCTACTAGCACCTGCCACAATGTCCAGCTAATTTTTCTATTTTTCATAGAGATGGGGTCTCACTCTTGCTCAGGCTGATCTCGAACTCCTGATGTTGAGCAATCCTCCAGCCTTGGTCTCCCAAAGTGCTAAGATTACAGGCACAAGCAGGTGTGTTTTAAGTAATTACTACATGCTAACACTGTGCTTTAAGAGGAGTGTATGGCCCTTAGTTTCTGCCATCAAAAATGTTCTGTTCTTATAAACAGAATGGGAGAATAGGGGAGAGGGGAAGGGGGTGAAATGCTAGTAACTGGTGTCTACAACATCCACTCTGAGTCAGACAACAGAGACCAATTCAAGATAATTAGCCAATATAAATAATAGTATTAATCATGAACGCTTATTGGGAGTGCCAAGCATGCGGCTGGCTCTTTACATTATCTCAATTAATTCTCACAACTCTATTAGGAGGGGACAATTATTCCCATTTAGGAAACTAAGACACAGAGAAATCAAGTAAATTGTCCAACTTCAGAAGATAGTAAATTGCAGAGCTTAGATTTCAACTTGGACAATCACCCCATAATGATACCATAAAGACCCTTTTTGTGCAAGAAACTTTTTTAACCCTTGCATGAGATAAATTGTAGTTTCTTAGCTCTGAATCTCTTGTGGCCCCAATTTGTCCTCTGGTTGCCACTTTTGCTATCTCTCTAAGAAGGATTCTGCACCTGTCACTTTCCTCTGTGAAGGCCTCTGCTGGCTTTGCTTCCTACGGGGCCAACCCGACTCTTCGGCTGGGAGCACAAAGTCCTTCACCACCCAGCCCAACTATCTTCCTGCACTAGCTTCTTGTTTGGCCTCATGCCAGTCTCTCTACATCTTCTGTCCTCTCTGCCTCTGCTCTGTCTCTTTTTTGGAATATGATTCCTTTCCTTCTTTACTTGGAAAACTCCTGTTACTTACTTTTCAAAACTACTCTCATATGTAACATGCTAGGGGCAGATTTTCCCAGGTCCCTCTGGCAAAGTTGGTAATTCCCTTCTCGGAACATCCATTGAATACCATACTCATATTTCCATTACTGTCCTCGACATACTAGGACACACATTGCCATTGTTTACTTGTCCGTGACCTCCTTACTGTCAGGGAGTCATCTTATTCACCTCTGCATGCTGTGTCTTTCTTTGTGCCTATCACAGGGTTGTTCTTCAATATGTAACCCGTATCAAGCTAGTGAGTCCAGTGGTACCAGTTTCATAGCGTGTTTGTCAAAGAAGCACACCCACCATCACTAATTAATGAAAATATTATAATTCATACTCAGTTTCTTTCTTCCTTTTTCTTTTCTTTTTTTTTTTTTTGATACAGAGCCTCAAGCTGTCACCCTGATAGAGGGCTGTGGCATCACAGCTCACAGCAACCTCCAATTCCTGGGCTCAAGAGAGTCTCCTGCCTCCGCCTCCCAAGTAGCTGGGACTACAGGCACCCGCCACAACGCCCGGCCGTTTTTTGGTTGTGGCCATCATTGTTGTTTGGCGGGCCCGGGCTGGATTTGAACCCGCCAGCTCAGGTGTATGTGGCTGGCGCCTTAGCCCGTTGAGCCAAAGGCGCCGAGCCACCTTTTTCATTTTTTTAAGAGACAGAGTTTTACTCTATTGCCCTGGCTAGAGCGCCATGGCATCATCATAGCTCACAGCAATCTCAAGCTCTTGGGCTCAAGTGATCCTCTTGCCTCAGCCTTCCAAGTAGCTAGGACTACTGGTACTTGCCACTAGCCAGGTACTTGTCCAGCTAGTTTTTCTATTTTTGATAGAGATGGGGTCTCACTCTTACTCAGGCTCATCTTAAACTCCTGAGCTCAGGCAATCCACCTGCCTTGGACTGTCAAATTGCTAAGATTACAGGCATGAGCCACCGCACATGGCCTTTCTTTCTCATTTCTTGGGGAAACATCAAAAGATTATATGATCTGGGTACCGCAAAGCCTCTTCCAAATGCTGCCCCTTATTTCTGCCACTTTTAGTAAGCTTCCATTGAGAGAGCAGCTGTACATTCATCCATTTATTCAGTCATCTATTCTTTAAAAAAAAATTTTTTTTTACTTGAGGATACAAAGCATTAGGTTATAACGTTTGCATGTGTTAGGTAAAGTTCCTCTTCTTCCTTTTTATGGGTACATATTGGCAGTACATATTTTTAGGGTACATGTGATAATTTAATACATTTATATGTGTCAAGATGAAATCAGAGTGATTGGAATAGCAGTTAAATATTTATCTCTTCTTTATGCTAGCAACATTCAAATTATTCTCTTTTAGCTATTTTGAAATGTACAATAAACAATAGATTAACTATAGTCACCCTACTGATATACTAAACACATTCATCTAGTCAATCAGCAAACATTTACCAACAACCTATTGGGTGTCAGGTATTCTTTTTAGCACTGTTTCTTCCAACATGCTCTCTTTTCAAATCTTAAAATTCTCTCCAGACTTTTAGCCTAAGTGTTTTCTATCCCTTTCTTTCTGGACCCATGGAGGTTTCATTCTGTGATCATATTCTGAAGATAATTTTAACCCTTCTGGGCTCTTTAGTTTTCCCTGTTGGTCCATTAACAGGATTCCCCTTGACAAATAAATGTCTAGAAATGGACACAGGTAGACTTCTTCCCTCTTAAGATCTGTTTACGAGGCTCAGCACCTGTGGCTCAACGGGCTAAGGCACCAGCCACGTACACCTAAGCTGGCGGGTTCAAATCCAGCCCAGGCCCGCCAAACAACAATGACAGCTGCAACCAAAAAATGGCCGGGCGTTGTGGCGGGCGCCTGTAGTCCCAGCTACTTGGGAGGCGGAGGCAGGAGACTCGCTTGAGCCCAGGAATTGGAGGTTGCTGTGAGCTG
>CAUYRH010058760.1:0-40054 GCA_963574655.1 Perodicticus potto
CAGCTACTTGGGAGGCGGAGGCAAGAGACTCGCTTGAGCCAAGGAATTGGAGGTTGCTGTGAGCTGTGATGCCACAGCACTCTATCCAGGGTGACAGCTTGAGGCTCTGTCTCAAAAAAAATAAAATAAAATAAAATGAAAAAAAAAAAAAAAACCTGAGGCGCACA
Source organism: Perodicticus potto (assembly GCA_963574655.1). Classification (NCBI taxonomy): domain Eukaryota; kingdom Metazoa; phylum Chordata; class Mammalia; order Primates; family Lorisidae; genus Perodicticus; species Perodicticus potto. Next base: position 168 of record CAUYRH010058760.1, read on the forward strand.
GGTTTCTCAAATGGGGGGAGGTTCTAGGGATTTGAGAACCCTCATGCACAGGCAGCCTCACCACCACAGCAGCCACCTCTCATGCCTCCTGAGAGGCATGAGAGGTGGCTGCTCTGTAGCCTGAGGGCCTCCTGCACCTCATCAGGAATGGCCCCAGGGCTGGTGCTTCATGCTACCAGCTGGGTGACCCTGGGCAAGTCACACAACCTCCGTGAGTCTGGGTTTCCTCACCTGTAAGGTAACCCAAAGTTACCTACATGCTTTGCACTCTGCTTCCATATCACCATCTGGTCTGTCTCTCAGCACGGTGGGTGAGGTCAGCACCCTTCACAGCTGGAGCTACAAACGCTGAAGTCCAGGGAGGTTCTGGACCTGACACCGTGCTGAGCTAGGATAAAATCCTAGGTGTTAGGATAAAAACACAGAACGCCCGGCTGTGGGTCAGGGGGCCCTTTTCCTCTCCCAGGCTTCTCTCCCAACTTGTCTTGAGGACCCTGCTGAAGCCTCCAGCCAATGGTCAGACTCTGGAGCCTTCAGTCTGCCTGTGACCCCTCCTGCCTCTGCTTCCTGCCAATGCCTGGCATTTCAGAGTCTGCATCGAGTCATGCTGCTTGCTGGGAGGCACATCGAGTCATGCTGCTTGCTGGGAGGCACTCTCGGGGAAGCCTTAAACTGTCCCTATGGCCCCCACACCCGAGGGACCCCCCCCCACACTTAGCTGACCTAAGGGGCACCCACAGTGTCCTTGGGAGGTTAGAAGGCCCAAATGACAGAGTTGTTAGGTCTGATGCCCCTTCAGACCTGAGTTTGAGAGAGGTGTCCATGTGGAGAGGGTGGGGACTGAAAGGCCCCAGGGGCAGGGACAACAGAAGGTCCCAGCCCCCTCCAGCTCTGGGTTCCTAACTCTCCTTCCCCAACTGCTGCAGACTCTGGTTAAAATGGCACCTACACCATCTGTCATCCCTCCCCCACTCGTGGGCACGGCTGTGACTCTGGGGCTGGCTTGCCTCATAAACAGGCGGCTGGCGGGTCCCCAGGGCTGAGTGGATGACAGGCACCAAGGCTCAGCCAAGGGCTCGAGCTGGAGGGGCCCCAGGGCAGCCCAGTTAGGGAAGAGCTCACCCATGGGCAGGCAGGAAACCAGGTAGCATGTGGGTTCCCACCTCCCCTCACAGGCAGCTCCAGGCCCTCCTTCCCCGCATGCCCACCCTACCCCAGCAGCTCCAGCTTGGGCTCTCTCACCTCCCGCCTTACTTCCGCTGTGTTTAGAGGATTTCAAATCAAAACCTGTGTGAGAGGCTCTGTGGATCTTCCCTTCTGCACTGCCTCTGGAGCAGCATGCACCAAGCCATGGGATCCTTTCCAGGGAAACTGAGGCCAGAAAGCAGGGCAGAGGGAGGGCTGGAGTGGACCAGGACTCACCTCCACACACCCCCTCCTCCTAGTCCAGTTGAAGGGTGAGGGGTGTCACAGGGGCCAAGCAGCTAAGCCGTGAAACAGTAAACTAGCTTCCCCACCTCGGTTTTCCCGTCTGGGGAATGGGGGAGTTAAGAACGCTGTGTGTGTGGGGAGGAGTCACTCTTTCACGGCCCCTCATCCTTCCACCAGGGCGGAATTGGGAGGGGCAGGCGCCAGAAGTGTCTGGGCAGGAATCTGCCAGGTCAGGTCCCGCGGCCTTCCTTCCCCCCAGTTCCCGGCCTCTCCCTCTCAGGCACGGAGCTGTCAGCTGCCCCCTCCTCTCCCCCGCCTTCTGACTGCCGGCTCCGCCCCGCAAAGCCCCCAGACCCCAGCTGCGGTGTTTTCACCGCTTTGACCAGCGGCTCAGGCTCAGCCTCCCCCGCTCCCCCGCCCAGCCTCTCCCCCTCATCCTCTCCATCTCCCCGCCCCCCGCACTCTCCCCCTTCCTCGCCCCCGCCCGTCCCCCCTCCGCCCCCCTCCCTCCCGCTCCCTCCCTCCCGCTCTCGGGGGGGAAGAAAGGTCACCGTGCAGCTGATTACTCAGAGCTCAGTTGCTGTAGCAACCGGCGGGGGAAGTGAGACAGGCTGGCTTTGAGGACGCGCGAGGTCGGCCGCGGGCGGCTGGAGCCGGCGCGGGCCTCTGTGCGCCGCGAGAGGGAGGCCGCCTGCAGCCCGGCTGCTCCGCCGCGGGCCCGGCTCCGGGGGCTCGGTTTTAATGACGAGTCCCGGCGCCCCTCTCGCGCCACCCGCGTCCGTCCACCTCCCTGGGGTCCGCCGGCGCGGGGGGGGGGGCAAGTCCCTCCCGGTTTGGCGGCTTCGCTCCCCCCGACGCCTGGGTTCTGTGGCCTCCTTTTCTCCTCTGTCAGCGCTGGCGGGGACGAGCCCTTCCTCGCCGCCCGCACGCTCGCCCTGGCTCTGCAGCCTGCGGGAGGAGCCCAAGGGCACCCTCGGCACCCTGCCCCTCCTCTGGCATTGGCCTGGGTCACCCCAGGCTTCTTGAACCCAGACAGGGGTCCAGAGGGGGACCCTCCGTGCCGTCCAGGAGCTGCTGCGCCCCTGGGGAAGCCAGCTCTCCGCTCAGGGGGCCAGACCCGGCTGCCAGGGAGGGGCGGCCGAGCAGGCCGGGGCGGGGGCGTCCTCCTGCCAGCGGCCCGGGAGGGAGGAGCTCCTAGGTGTAGGGGCTTGGCGGAGAGGGGCTGCAGGCTCTGGAGTGGGTAGACCACACTACCACACAGTGGCACCCTGCCCCGCTGCTGGTAGGAATGTAAAGTGGTTCAACCACTCCAGCGAACATTTGGCATCTTTTTAAAGTTGAACATACATTTCCCATACATATGGCCCTTGCACTCCTAGACATTTATCTCAGGGAAATGAAAACTCGTGTTTACGCGGAGACCTGCACACGAATGTACATAGCAGCTTTATCTGTAAAAGACAAAAACTGTAAACAAGCCGATGTCTGTAGGTCAACGGGGAGGCGGATCAACAGGTTGTGTTACACCCAGGCCGGGCAGAGCCTCTCAGCAATCTGAAGAAATGAACATGATGCCACAGATGGCCACCGCGAGGGATCTCAGAACCACCAAGCCGAGTGAGAGGAGCGGCCACAAAGAGCACTTACTGCGGGGATTCTGTTCAGACAAAATTCCAGAAAATGCAAACTAGTCTACAGTGACAGTGGTGGCCTGGGGACCTTGGGGCCAGGAAGGACTACAGATTGGCTAGAGGAAATGTATGTCAGGCCAGGGCACAGAATGGTGGTGGATGTGCTCACTGTCTCCTATGGATGGTGACGATGGTTCTAAGGTTGTACACATGTGCCAAAACTCTTCAAGTGGAGTTGGGCGTGGTGGCTCACACCTTTAATCCTAGCACTCTGGGAGGCCAAGGTGGTAGATTGCTTGAGCTCATGAGTTCAGTTAGAGACCAGCCTGAGCAAGAGTGAGACTCTCCTTTCTGCTACAAATAGAAAAACTAGGGCAGCGGCCCCATATGCCAGAGGTGGTGGGTTCAAATCCAGCCCTGGCCAAAAAAAGAAAGGAAAACTAGCTGGGCATAGTAGCGGGCACCTGCAGTCCCAGCCGCAGGGGAGGCTGAGGCAGGAGGATGTCTTGAACCCAGAAACTGAGGTTGCTGTGAGCTATGATGATACTTCAGCACTGCTTTCAGGGGACAGAGTGAGACGCTCTCAAACAACAACAAAAGAAATACCCAGTTGTGCAGTTAAAATATGTGCAATTTTCTGCAGCCTTTACACCTCAATAAATTGAACAGGTGAATGCCTGCCCTACCACTCAGTGGCTAAATGACATTGGGTGGGTCACCTTACTTCTCCAGTTCCCATTTATAAAAATGGAATAATGACAGCACAACCCCATGGGTTAGTGTTTAGGATTCAACAATACAATGTTGGGCAATGGGCAAATCAGAGATGCCCCATCTAGGACAGAGAAAAACAGGATCATGGGACCTGCCTGTCCCTTGCTGGACTGCAAGATGTGCCCTGCTCTAGTCTGGCTCCACTACTCATTCATGCCTTCCCAGTAAGAAGGGGAGCCCCTGCTCCATGCCAGATCTGGCCGCCCCCCTGTCACAAACAAGAGAGAAACAAGCTCTACCCCCATCCAGGACAACAGACACAAACCCTGACAGTTACAATGTGGAGAAGAGAAATCAGGCACGTGCAAAGAAAGGCCTTTTGGCTGGTGGGAGTACATTACATCCCAGAATCCATAGGAAGGGTCTTTGTGGCTGAAATAAGGCAACGAGCAGGACACAGACAGGCCTGGCATGCAACATCTTGGGGCCCTGCCAAGGTGTCAGTGTAGGGAGCCTTGTGAGGGCTGGGTGGGGTTTGCAGGAAGCTGTGGCATTGGCTCCACCTCAGTGCAAATCCCAGCTCCTCCCTCACTGCCACTTAACTTCCTCCAAGTCTCAGATTCTCCATCTGGCAAATGGGGGCAGTGATCCCTCACATAACCTGGCACAGAGTTCAGGACTAGGGGTCCATGCTCTGCCCTATTTCCTGTGTTTATCACACCATAGTATAATTTTCAGACTCTGAGTGGCTTTCCAGGCCTTACTGGGGGGAGTCCCTGCAGCTCCCTGCTCCCAAGCCTCTGCACATGGCACAGAGCATGCACCCAAAAAATATCGAAGGAGGAGAACTGAGTCATCATAGCCCCTGCCTTCACAGGGTTCACTGTTGGTTGGGAAGACGGACTGCTGCAGTGGCAGGCACAGGAATTCTCCAAAGGTGTCAAGTTGAGGCTGCCTTCACTTAAGGCCCTAAGGCCTTCTCTCAAGTTCAAAGCAAGCACAGGCTAATATGTAGGCTTCCTGAGTTGTGCTTGGTTCTGCCCATTGCTTGTGAACAGCTTTGCCCAGCCAGACATTTACCCATTGCTCCCAGGCCTTGAAGAGGAGGGGTCTGAAGCCCCCAGGACCAGCTGGCCAGCTGGATTGCTTCACAGGCAATCGCATCCCCTCCAAGGTGGGATGGGGTTGACCTAAGACATTCTGACAAGCAGCCCCCACTTCACGGCAGAGAAGACACAGAGCAGGACCACGCAGAGCCTGCAATCAAGGTTCACACCAGAGCTCCCCGGTTTGTGCCAGGGGAGGAGAATAAGGAGTTAACTGAGACCCAGCAGGGTTCTCTGGGAAGGAGGGCTCTGGCCTCAGAGTGGCTTGCATCTCCATGACCTCCTTCAAAGTTCTCTTCACAAGCAGTGCCACACCACCTCCTGCCCACTGAGCTGTGAGAGGTGAGCCAGGGCGGGAGGAGCTGGAAGTCATAGCCCTGACACCACTGAGCCTCTTGGGTTCTCCCCTGACATGGCCGAATGGGCCAACACACCAGGTCAGCCCTGATGCCTGCGATTTCAGAAAGAAGTTTAATGGAAAAAATCTGATGCAAATGTCCCCATGCTCTGTGGCATGGCCATGTCACCGTCCCTGTCTGAATCTCCTCTTTTGCAAACTGCCTGGCATCACACCAACCTGCAGGTACTTTCACGAGGCAGAGTTCTCAAGCACCCAGAGAAGTAGTCATTATTATGACGATGTCCATGTTACAGAGGAAGAATTGAGGCTGGAGAGTCTAGGTGAAGACCCCAAAGCCAGCCTGGTGGTGACTATGGCATGTACAGCCAGAGACCTGGGTTCCCATTCCAGCTGCAGTGTAACTGAGTGGCCCTGGGCAAGCCACTGCCCTGCAGTGCAGTAGACAACGTTGGCTTCAGCCTTCTCTGCAGATGGGGTGATAAGGTATCAAATGAGCCCCCATAGGCGCTGCTGTCTGCACAGGACGTGGGGAGGCCATAGGCAGTGCCCTCTCAGTACCTCCAGCTGCCTTCTCCCTTTGTGGTGGGCTGTGTAGATGAGGAATTACATTTGCTGTGACAACTGTCATTATTCTATGGCTTCTCAAGGCCAAGGAATTTGGGTCTAGCCACACAGGAGCTGGGTCTCCCTCCAAGCCTCAGGAGCCCCTCCTTCCCTCTCCCCAGCACAGCAGGTCTGAGCAGGGTTTGTTGCAGCCCTTCTACCCAGGAATCCCCCATCTGTCCCTTGGGCCTTCTCCATTACCCCACAACTCGTTCCTGAGTGCCTACTGTGTGCCGGGCACAGCAAGGACTGCAGGGGAAGGCAGGGCTAGTGTAGGCAGGGTTGTGATGGGGGCTGCTCCTTCTGGAGGAGGAGGAGGAGGCCCCTGGCTCTGCCTGCTGTCAAGGGGAAGGGACAGAAAAGGCTTCTAGATGAGATCTAACCTGAGCCAGGAAGAAGGCATGATGATGCTCTGGCAAAGGACTCACAGCAGGTGCAAAGGCTGGGGGTAAGAAGAAAACGGGCTTAGAATGATGGAAGGTGTTCAGCCAGAAGCAGTGGGAAGAGGCACTCAGGGGTGGAGGTAGAGAGATCAGTGTGGGTCGGCCATTCCGGGCTCGTAGTGTGTATTACTTTCAACATCCCTCGGAGGGTAATGGGGAGCCATGGCAGGTTTTAGGCAGGAAAGTGACACATGGAGAAACACCTTACAGAAAGATTGCTCTGGCTGTCCAGGGAGACCCTTGAGGCAGTGGCTGCAAATATCCAGGTGATATAGTGGGCTGGATAGAGTAGCAGACAGCAAGAGGGTGGCAGGTAGATTTGACTGGACAGCGGGGAGAGGGAGAAGGGGAAGGAGGGTGAGCAATGGGATGGATGGTAAGGTAAGGCCATCCAGAGAAGTGAGCAGAGCCCTCTGGAGCCCTGGTTCCTGCAGCCTGCCCAGTGCCTCACAGGGTGTCTCTACTCTAGAACTCCCCTCCTGAGGCCCCAGGGGGCTGTCCTGAATGGAAACCCAGGGCCTCTGGCAGGCCTGGAGGCAGTTGCAGGGCATGGAGGCACCACCTGCAGCCAGCAAGCAGAGCCTGGGCCTGGACTCTCCACTTCCCAGGATGAATCATCCAGGCAGGGCAGAGCTGGGGCCTGGCTCCAGCCCCCCACTGCACATTCCCTGCCTGGGACCCAGCTCTTTAGGTTTCCTCCTCTCTGATAGATGAATGCAGATGGACAGACCCCAGAGGGCCCAGACAGCTGAGCAAACACTGCAGGCAGCCTTCATCACTCACAGAAGAATGGGGGGTGGGCGAAAGCCCTAGGTCCTGGCCTATGTCTGGACACAGGCCCCCTTCCCCATGCCCTCCATGCCTCCTCTCTTCCTGGGCTCCAAGTGCTGAAAAGTGAAGCTCCCCAGACATGGAGTCCTTCATGTCCCCTCAGCCCTCCCCAATCATGGGCAGTTCCTGTTGGCTCTGCCACCAAACTGGTTCCCTCTGCCTCCCCACAACCACCCCGAGTACAGCCTCCAAGGGCCTCCTGCCTCCATCCTGCACCATGGGGCAGCCCCAGGGAAACTTAGCAGCCTTCAAAGATTCGCCCAAAAAGCTGTCAGCTGTAATGGTGTCCACGGACTGCCCCACCCAAGACTCCATCAAGGTCACCTCCCATCTCTGACTTTGCCCCTGCCCCCATCTCCTGGCCCCACTCTGTTTCCCACACGGTCCTCCTCTTCCCCTCACCTGGCCTTGCACCTGCTGCCGTGCTGCTGGGGCACCCCAGTTCTCCCCAGGTTGCTCTTGCAGGTCTCAGCTCAGATGTCATATCCCCAGGGAGACCCCTGCCCAGGCCACAGTCTCATCTCTGCCTTCCTCCCAACATAATGGCCTGATGGCACTTTTGAAACCTGACCTGCCTCGGGGATGTCCCTTGGAGGGACCTGGAAGGGCCTCTGCACTCCCTGTGCAGTCTGAGTGAGCTGCTGCCGCTGCCTGTGAGACGAGAAAGGCCCTGAGTTTGCAGCAAATGTGGACTGGTGAAATAACACACCAGCAGAGATACATGTGCTACATGTGCGGGAGCTGTGGTGGGCATGTGTGCATGTGTGCACATGTGTACCTCGTGTGTGCATGAGCAGCATGTGTGCATGTGTGCACATGTGTACCTCGTGTGTGCATGATGCAGTGTGTGTGCGTGCTGCATGAGCAGCATGTGTGCATGTGTGTACCATGTAGTTATGCATATGGCCAGTGTGCAACTGTGTGTGCCTATGTGCGGCGTGCATGTGCATGTGGGTCCGTGCGTGCACAGTGTACTGTGTGTGTGCATCACATGTGCACACATCTAAACTGCCTGGGCATGGCTATGTGTCCTTTCCTGGGGGTAGGGAGGGGGAAGCTGGGGGAAAGATCCTGGGATGGAGACAGTCTCAGTGACTGTTAAGGTGTGTGCCAAGTCCTCCATTTTGCCCTTCCCTGCTCTGTGACCCTGGCCTTGACTCTTTGCCATCCCTCGGTGAACCAGGTGGTAAAACCAGTGGTTATATGAAACTCCTGGGGAGGACTATGCATGGGGAAAATGCAGATTCCCAGCAGCCCCAGAGTCTGATTCTGTTGGTTGGGAAAGGCCCAGTAATGGGCACTTAGCAACCCTACTGCTTCCCTGTGCAATTGTGAAGTGCTCCTGGGAGCTGTGGTTCTCAGTGGCTTGACTCTCTAAGCCTGTTTCCCCCTCCCCCCGCTAAACAGTGGGGATGAAAACATGGGGACTGCCCCATGGATCACTGCTAGGATCAGTGAGCTGGAGCTCAAAAAGGCCCCGAGCAGGCCTGGCACACAGCCGGTGCTTTATCCATGGGCACTGGGATTTTTCCAAAGCTGCACAAAGGGTCTGCAGACAGAATAGAGCTGGGCCAGGGGCCTGGGGCCTCTGGGGGACAGGGCCCCTTTCTCTGCATGAGCCAGGCCCCAGGGGACACCCAGCTCAAGGAGGGGTGCGGTCCTGAGACCAAGGGTCATCCTTCTCAATTCAAAAAATTGCTTCTCTTTGAATGAGAGTGGCCGGGCCTCTCTGGAACCCTGACTTCCCCAGGCAAGGGTAGCCCCCCATCCCCACAGTTTGCTTCTTCACTGAGCATCATGAGAGAGGCGATGTGGGCTGGGCAGGGAGTCCTGCACAGAAGAAAGAGAAACCCAGATAGGTTGTTCCTCTGTCCAAGGTCACACTGAGAGTCAGGCAGAGGGGAGGCTGGGCTTCTGGTCTCTGTCACCCAGTGGGACCCAGATCAGTGGGCAGTGAAGAGACATGCAGGGAAGGAGGGAAGGAGAGAGGTGGAGCTTCATGGTCTGCGGGCAGGAGGAGGCAGCCATGAGCACCTTGGAGAAAAGGGACATTTCATTCAGTAATTATTCATGGAGGGCCTGTTGTGGGCCAGGCTGGGTACTACAGGTTTGAAGTGGGAATGACATTGTCCCGAAGTTCAAGAGGGCAGGATCTCTCCCTGCCAATGAACAGTAAAGCCCAGGAAGCCAGGGGGGAAAGCCTAAGGAAGCAGGTGGAATTCCAGGCTTGGCCAGGACAAGAACCCCTGCAGGTGCTTACTGTGTTACTGGACAACGACACCACAGTGTTTCTGTTATTTTCCCATGTTCATCCATAAAGTGGGGATAGGAGCAGGCCCTGGCCCTGGTGAGGGTCATTATGTATTTGGCACTGGGCCTGTAGTAGGAAAGTCCTGGAAGGAAGGGGCTGTATTGCTGTGTCATCAGTAGCTTCACATAAGTGTCGGAGTGTAAAGGTGGGGAAGGCTATCCCATGGGGGGGGGGGAGGCATGCAGAGAGAGGCCTGATCAAGCAGTTCTAGGGAGGTTGAGGGGACAACGGAACAAGGTGTCCAGGGCTCTGTTGGAGCCCTTCATGCCAAGAATTGGGAGAAAGTTCAGCCTCTTCCCTTCTCCTGCAAAAGGACTTGAGGGAGCTGGTGCCAGCCCTGAGGGGACTCCAAAAGCCCCAGAAGAGTAGGTGGAGTGGCCACCCTGCTGTCTTCCCATAGACTTCCTGTGGCAGGAGGGCCTCTACTGTCTTTCCTGTTTCCCATTTCCTGGGGGAAAGGAGTGAACCACCCAGCCACCCAGCTGGAAGTACTGAGGCCCAGTCACAGAAAGGCCAGGTCCCCTACGTTGTGCAGCCCAGGATCCCGTTGCCCAGAAACCACTGTATTCATTCGCCAGCACATAGTACAGTGTAGGGTTGGGAGCCAGGCAAACAGGGTTCAAAGCCCATGTGCTGTCTATAAGCTGCGGAACCTGGGCCATCTCCACCTCTCTCTGCCTCCACTGTCTCATCTGTAAACTGGGAAGAATAACCAAACCTACTTCACAGGGCCAGAGTGAGGATTCAAAAGATCCATGCCTGACATGCACTCAGCTCAGCATCCCCAGCATAAGTGTTCAGTAAATGGCTGTCCCTCGACAGCATCCACTGAGCCTCTGCCCTGTGGAGGCCCCCTGAAGAAAGGCAAGAGACTAGTGTTTGGAAGCTAAGGCTCTACTCACTTTCTGACTAACAGTGTGTGCCCACCTCCCCTCATAATGGGGCACCCTCCTCCCCTGACTCCCCCTCCCACCCTTTAGCTGGGCCCAGGGGCTCTTTCCTATGTCCAGGAAGCTCACTTTGGCAGTGTCCTGGCACACCTTGGCCTCCCACAGTCTTTCAGCTTGGAAAATCTTAGAGAATGTGGAATCCAGCCCCTCCCCAGTGATCCCCGCCAAGCAGGTATGGAATTAGGGCTCAGAAGTACAGGCCCAAGGAGAGGCTGGGACTCCTAGTCCCGCCTCCTTGCTTGGGAACCCAGGTCACTCACTGTCGCTGTGGGAGTTTGGGGAGGATCCCGTGGTGTGGGATGGGCTAGTATCCCTTGGGCTGGAGCACCATGAGGGCAGAGACCTGTCTATCTTGTTTACTGTGGCCCCTGGGCCCAGCACAGGCCCTGGAACCTGTGAGTGAATGAATGAGGACAGAAACCATCTCCTTCTCAGAGCAGCATCCCAAGAGAAGCCCAATTTGGCCCCAGCCCTTGTGGGGTCACCAGGGAAGCTCCAGCCCAGCAGACAGATTTGCCAATGGTTCAGAGGCTTCCAAGAGTCTTTTGACAAAAGGATCAAAGGAAGCAGATGACAGAAGGGCAGGAAACTGTGGGGTGGGGGTGCAGAGCCCCCTGCCCAGGCCGGGATGAAAGAGGCACAGGAAAAGGACACAGATGGACCAGCCATGGGGGAGGGGTGACAGGATATGGGCAGAGGGTCTCAGTCACTTCCCTCTGCACAGGGTATAAACTCTTGATGGCTTTCTACTTTGTTCAGGACCCACCTTGCTGCCTCCAAGCACTGGCATCTAGTACCTGGCTCAACACCTGGAAGGCACTCAGAAGATGTTTTTGATTCACTGTGGGCACGAAAACTTTTTTTTCTTTTGAGACAGAATCTCACTATGTCACCCACGGTAGAGTGCCATGGCATCACAGCTCACAGCAACCTCAAACTCTTGGGCTTAAGTGATTCTCTTGCCTCAGTCTTCCAAGTAGCTGGGAAAACAGGTGCCCACCACAACGCCCTGCTATTTTTTTGTTGCAGTTATCATTGTTGTTTAGCTGGCTTGGGCCAGGTTCAAACCTGCCAGCCTCGGTGTATGTGGCTGGCGCTGTAACCATTGTGCTACAGGCGCCGAGCCTGGGCATGAAAACTTTTATCAGCCATTCCTGGCCTTCCAAGTAGTCAGGAAGCAGGAGTCCATTCAGAAGAATTTGACATAAAAGGACAGAGCAAAACTCCACTGTTATTTCAAGGAGAACATTGACAATAAGTTTGTTAGTATAGCCAGCATTTATCAAACAACTACTAGGGCTTGGCACTTAATATCTCTGCATTATATCCCCACTGTCCCAATGACTCTTCACCACACTTGAGGAGAGTTGGGCTAGGTCCATTGTGGAGAACAGGAAACTGAGGCTGAAGGAGAAGAAGGGTGTTGCTCCAGGTCACCCTGGAAGTAAATGACAGAAGTGAGATTCAAATCAGAGTCTTTCTAAGTTTATAAACTCAACTTAAATATACATTGTCAGGCTGCCAGCAAAATGTTTTGTTCACTTTCTACCCATTCATTCACCATTTGCCATTCACCTAGACATTCATTCATTCTTCAAGCATTTACCAAGAATCCTCACTTGCCACGCCCTGCACAGGGCACCAGGTCTATGGCGATGAATGAAATAATCACAGTCCCTGCTGGAGGGCACCACCGTTCCACCCAATTAATTAATCCATCATGATTTGGGGAAAGTGCTGGGAAGGAGAAAGCTGCAGTGCACAGGGCGTGGAAGGGACCAGCCCAGTCTCCCAGGCTCAGAAAAGGCTTGGAGTCAGACTGTAGGAAAGGAGAGCATCACCACAGGAAAGCAGGAAGCAGGAAGTTAAGGTGTGTGGAAGGGATGAAAGAGAGTAACAGTCATAATCCTGATCAGAGCAGGCAACCCCCATCGAGCTGCTTCTCTCCAGGAGCACTTTGCTTGGGTTGTTGTACAAGTCTTTATAATAAAACAGAGACATGAATGCCCATGTGCTTTCCATTGTAAATGGAGAGACTGAGGCTCTCACAGCTGCTAAGAGGCAGAGCCAGGGTCTGTCTGATCTGGGGTCTCAGCTCCTGACCCTCAACCCAGCATCTGCAGGATAGAGGCCTTCTGGCTCAGGGATGGGACATGGTGCCTACTGGAGATGGTGTACCTCCTTCCTGTCACCCATCTGTTCTCCCTGGGCTGGGGATGCTTGGACTCCTTTGGTGGTCCAGAAGGGAAAATTTAAGAAGAGAACTCACTGAGCCCACATTGGCTGGTGCTCCCTTCGAGAGAGTGGAATGAAAACACCTGCCTGGCCTTTTGACCAGCCTTGAGAGCATGAGCCACCAGGCAGACCTGCCTCTCTTCCAGGAATGGCAGAGGTTGCCATGCTCCATGCAGGCAGCTGTCAGGTGGGGTGGCAAGACCCCATGTCGCCCATGTCCCCTTATGGGTTTCAGGCCCTAAAGACAAAGGTGCTTTCCTATTTTTTCCTTGACAACAAAACAGAGGCCTGAGGTCCTCCCTAGACTGGGCCTATAGGGTCTTGAGGGGTTGAGCTGGGAGTTGCTATCTCTTGGTGCTTCTCATCACCTAGAAGATGCAGGATCTGGGGTGAAGGCCCCCACAGAGCAGCCAGAGCAGTCCCAAGACTGGGTCACAGCATCCTTTAGGACAGGGTAAAGCACTCACTTTATTGTAATATCAATACTAACAGCTCATATTTCCTGAGCACGATTCATATACGTGGTCTTGTGCTACCTACTTCCGGAAAGTAACTCCATAAATCCTACATAGCACATGCTGATGGAGTTGCCTAGTACCCATTTTGCCACCCCCCTTTGATAACAAAACCAGTTGTAATGAGGCACATGGATACTAGGTAAGTACTCATTTCCCAGCCTCCCTTGCAGCTAGGTATAGTCAAGTGATCAGATCTGGCCAATGAGATACAAGCAATGACTTGCACCTTCTAGCTGGCCTTTAAAAGGAAGAAATGGCCTCCACCTCCTTGGTCCCCTCCAACACAAAGGGAAAAGACTGTGGGGAGGGGTCCACCTTCAGCCTAGTAGACAGAGGCAATCCTACAGGGATGGGAAACATAGAAGGACTGGGTTACAGGGCAGCCTCCTCTACCCTACACTGAGAGGAGAAAAACCTCTGAAATGAGAGAAACAAAGCTCCTCTCTCTTCAGCCACTGTTACCTGGGTTTTGCTAGAGTATCTGGGCCACCATCCTAACCCAGACCCTGAGGCTCTGAGAGGGAAATCCATGGTTAACTGGGAAGTGGTCAAGTGAGTTCAAGTTATGCTGGAAGGGGCTGGTCCAGAGCCTGTGCTGAACACCCCTTGGGTTGAACTCCTATTGCACAAAGCAGATGCCCAACACATGATTTTCAGGTGGATGGATGAGTAAGTGGCCCAAGGTGCTGTACTAGCGGGGATCTAACCCCGGGTGTTTCTAGGCCCTAAATGCCATTGGGTTACCCTGGTAGGAGCTATTGCACTTAGTTCTAATTTCAGTGCCCAATGTTCAAAGATAACCATGGTCATCTTTAACCTTAACCCCTTCCTATGGGGTCAACAGTGTAGGCATTATTATAATATTATTTCTATTTTATTGGTGAGAAACAATCCTGGGGCACATTAACTGGTTAATAGTAACCACTCAGGACATGTTCACTCTTTTTGTTTCTTTTAATAATGTTTTCTCAGTATTGTGCCACTACAAATATATATTTTTTTTTTTTTGAGAAAGAGTCCTCTGCCCAGTCTAGAGTGCCATGGCATTAACATAGCTCATAGTAACTTCATTTCCTAAGTTCAATCAATCCTCCTGCTTCAGCCTCCCAAGTAGCTGGGACTATAGGCACCTGTCATGACACCTGCTAATTTTTCTATTTTTAGTAGAAATGGGGGTCTCACTCTTGCTCGTGCTGGTCTTTAATTCCTGAGCTCAAGAGATCCTCCCACCTTGGCCTGCTAGGATTATAGGCGTGAGCCACCACAAATAATTTAGAAAACATATCTGGAAGCATGGGATGTAGAAGGGCAAAAGGAGAAGCCCACATGGAGGACTCAGGAGAGAGGCAGCTATTGAACTTGCTATTGACCTTGATACATCTCTTTCCTTCTTAGGTGCCTGTTTTCCTGGTGTAAATGAGGAAGCTGAAGAAGATAGTCCCCTCTCCCCCTTCTCATTCTGGGTTCTGTTGCTGTGTCCCTGGCATTGAGAGTGGCCATGGTTCCCAGCACTGAAGTCAAAGCAGCCCCTCGGATGCTTCAGGTGCAGGGCAGCAGGCTTCTCCTTCACCTTCCACCTTTGCTGGGGGATGAGTTGCTGAGACAGATGACAACAGACCTTAAGCCCACTACCAGCTGTGGTTCCCAGAGGCTTTGGGGGATGTGATCTCAGAAGCCTGCCTTTCTGGGCTTGGCACATATCAGCTCTCTGAACTTCAGTGTCCTCATCTCTAAAACAGGAGTGATAGTAAAAGACAAGACCTTTCTGGCTGGGCAAGAGGACTCACACCTGTAATCCTAGCACTTTGGGAGACTTGAGGCCAGGAATTCGAGACCAGCCTGAGCAACATTGCAAGATCTCATCTCTATAAAAAATACAAAAGTTAGCCAGGTGTGGTGGCACGTGCCTGTAGTCCCAGGTACTCCAGTAGCTGAGGTGGGAGGATGGCTTGAGGCCAGAAGTTTGAAGCTGCAGAGAGCTGTGATCACACCCTTGTACTCTAGCCCAGGTAGCAGAAAAAAAACTTAAAAAGGGACAAGACCTTTATTACAGGATCGTCACATTGATTATACATGTTCATACATGTAGTGTGCTTAGAATAGAGCCTTTCTCAGCAAGTGTTCAGTTAATGCTATGGCTAGTATGGTTATTGATTGTTGTTTATTAGTAATATTATTAATAATAATACAATGAAAGGCTAACAGATGTTTACAAATGACTTTAAGAGAAAGGAACATATTTGAATATCAAGAAATTAACATTGTTATTGGAAGACTAAGGGCTAGGAGCTTGCTTTGGCCTCCCTGGGTGCTTCCCCTGTGGGTTCCCAGTCTGGGCATCAGAACCTGGCACCTCCACTCTGCTAATGTTTCCCCTCTCACCTACCTAGGCTGGTCAGTTATGTTAGGGATGGAAATTCCCAGGGTTTCAACCCTGAAAGACACCTCAAAGTTTTCTCAGCCAATTCTTTTCTTGAGGCATGGCTCTACACTCCCACACCCAGCACCCTTTATCCCAGCCTGTCCTTGACTACCTCCCCACATGAGGCAGTCATTACCTACAAACAAGGCCACCCTAACTATTAGATAGTTCATCTTGTGAGACATAACTGACCTCAGTAGCCTCCCCCGGCTCTGCCTTCTGTGTCCTCCCAGAACACATCCCCATTCTCTGCCCCAGGTAACTCCTCCAGCCTCAGGAGCAATGAGCATGAGATTAATGTCTCCCCATGGGAAACCACCCTAGTGCCTCAACCATCCTCCTAGAACAGGAAAGAGTCAGGCTGCCTTTGCACAGAGTGCTAGCCCACAGGAAGTGTGCTGATACAGTCCTAGGAAGAAGCAGCTCCAGCCACCAGCTCTGGTCCTCTCCTCTTGCTGCCTGGCCTCTTCTCTTGCACCAGAACTGCAGAGACAAGGCAAAGATTTGCTTGAAGCAAATACATCAAATCCTTCCACAAACACACATTCCCCTGAACGCTGACTCTAAAGATACCAGGGAGAAGAGACCTACTTGATTAGATTTCTTTGGGGCCTGTTGCCTAATTTTGTTGCACATCTTAGCTTGAGGTCCCTATAGTAACCCTGCAGCATGTTTGATTTCTTGAAGCTATTCACAGGCCGATGTATAAACTCTCATCTCTTGGTGTTACCGAAGGACCCTTGCAAGGTACAGTCCTTGGGTCAGCGGCTGTCTGACTGCTGTCTGAAGTGGACTGCAGAGGGAAAGAGTTAAGAGTGTGGGCTCTGGGATCCTGCAGACTGTGTTCCCTTCCCAGCCTCTCCATTCCCCACTGTGGTGTCTTTCCACAAGTCACTTTGCTTCCCTAGGCCTCAGCTTTCTCATCTGTAAAATAGGGACAATAATCATCCCTACTTCTCAGGGCTTTTATGAGTATTGGATGATGTCAACTCTATGTAGAGCTTCTGGCCTGGTCTAGGGCACATAGTAGGTCTTTAATAAGTGAAACAATTAGTTCTCAGCTGCAAGAGCTTGGGGCACTGGTGTAATCAGCCAGATTTAGGGGAAATGAGTCCGCCTTGTGAGAAGGGTTTGGCAGACACACATGTTTGGTCCTTTCTGGCCTCTGGGTCAGTGGGCCTCAAACTTTGCTAGGCTTGAGATGCTGGTAAGGGAGTGGTTTTAAAACTCTTGAGTACCAGGCCCTATGCACAGTAAGCCTGATTCAATAGAGTCTGGAGAACTCAGGAACTTGTAGTTTAACAACATCTTGCCCTCCAAGGCTAGGAATAGATATGAACATTAAGTGCACTTTGCTCTGTGCTTGGGAATATTGAGTCAAGTAAGACAAATCTGGCTGCTGTCCTCAGGGAGCTCACCACTCACTAGAGGGTTGGTCCCTCAGTTAAGGAGTTGGAGTTCTGGGGATGTGCAAGTTACCACTGCAGAGATAAATGGCTAGAAGGGACCTACTTCCCAGAACTGCGATTATTGTCCCAAGACAGAAAGCCTCCTAGGCTGGAGCCTTGGGGCATGGAGTCCTTAGAAGAAACGGACAGGGTCTGTTCTAGAAGCAAAGGCTGTCCTCACTGACCTTGCCTAGGCTGGACACTGATGGGGACAGACGGGGTGTGGCATGGGGTAGACAACATGTGTCCTAAGGCAATTCAGGGTGCTACCTGGAAAGTAAGACCTGGGTTTGAATCCCATCTTCACCCTACCTGGGTTCCATTGGGCCAGCAACTTCCCTTTCCTAATGTTTCTTTACACCTCTGCAGAAGGATCACAATGGGTTGGCCATTTTACAGAGGTGATTTACCAAGAGGCTGATGAAGCTTTAACTCCAGGGGCTCTCGTTCACATAGATCAGGCGTCCTCAAACTTTTTAAACAGGGGGCCAATTCACTGTCCCTCAGACCGTTGGAGGGCCAGACTGAAGTTTAAAAAAAAAACTATGAACAAATTCAAATGCACACTGCACATATCTTATTTTGAAGTAAAAAACAAAACGGGAACAAATACAATTCACACCAACACATGTGGCCCGCGGGCCGTAGTTTGAGGACCCCTGACAGAGATCCTACCAAGGCCTTGGGTTTAATTATGTATTAGTAACTTGGGATCCTTCTTCTTAAGCTTGGTCCCCAAGGCTGTAAAATCTACAAGCCCCACAGAACCTGCAACTGCCCCACCCACCTAATAGAACTATTGCAGGATTTGGTGAGAGAAGACTCCCTCCCCCCACCCTGTGTCTGGCATATGGAAGCCCCCTGAGCTTCTGAGTCTTGGAAAGAGAACATCTTGGCACCTGGACAGGGGCAAAGTTTGTCCAGGGATGATCAGGTGCCCCCCACCCCTGTTCTCACAGCCCCTCGGGGCCTCTGGGCTGGGAACTAAGCAGGTGAAAGGAGGGAGGGGAAAGAAGGGTGCGGCAGTGGAGAGGGTGTGGAGAGAGCCTGTTTAGATTGAGCCCCAGGCAGAGCCTTCTGACCGCCATAGCATGACCCTATGAACGGCCCGCTGAAGAGCAAGCCTGCCAGAGATGAGGACCCTGGGCTGTGGCCTTCTGTGCCTCTGATAATAACCTTCAAGTATTTGAGCCCAGGGGAAGATGCAGGCTATTCAGGACCCAGTTAAGGGTGGGGATTGGTGGGGGCCTGGGCATATTCCCCTCAATGTAGATTTTCCCAACAAGGAGGTGACCCGGGCCCCACCTACCCACACACATACTCTATGTCAGGCCCTGCCCAATGGCCCCATCTCCCACCTCCTAAAGTCCCCATGAGGAGCTGCAGGCCTAGGGAGGGTAAACCCCTGGCCAAAGGGCACACAGCAGGGGAGAATAGGCTACAAACCAGGATTTGGATTCTGCTCTAACGCAAAATTCTCTTAACCCCTCCCTAATACCGCCCTCTGCTGTGGGCACTGTGGCACATAGTGGGCTCGCAAAAAAAGAAGGCAATGAGTGAATAAAGGAAAGAAATTCACTGGCTAGGCTCTTCCCACGCCACCCCTACCACCACCCCGTGGCCAGCTCTCTCCAACCCCAGCCGCCGCTACCACTCCGCTCTCCGTCTAATTGGGAGGTCTCTGAGTCGTCTCTTCCACAGGTTCTCCCGTGTGCCTCCTGGAGCGCACCCTGAGGCAGCTTTCTCACAACAGGACCCACCCCACCATAGGGACGCCTTGCGACCTCCAAGGCCCTAGGCCCAGCTGGAGAGCCGAAGGCGCGTGGGGTGGTCCCCGAGCCGCAGTACCCCTCCCGGCCTTACCCGCCCCGCCCCTCCCCTGCCCTGGGCAGCTGAATAACTGATTGGACCATAAATAATTGATCTGTGTCTTGTGCGCCCTCTGCCCCAAGGGTGGGGTTCCCCGTTAGGGTTAGAGGAGCGGGGGCCAGGGACTGTGAGTGCACGGGAGCCCTGCTTCGCTCGGCGGGCCCCGTAGCTCCCTCTCGCTCTCCGAGCCGGCTTTTTCCCTTTTTCTTTTTCCTTTTTCTCTTTCCTGGAGCGGAGCCCGGCGCCAGGAGTCTGGAACCAGCTTGACAAGCTTTTGAGTTATGGCGGGGGGAGGGGCAGGCGCGGGCGGGGAGGGGGAGGGGCGGCGGCGTGGGGGCGGGGCGGGGAGCGAGCAGGTTCGCGGTCTCGCCCCAACTTTGGGGGCCCGCTGCGAGGGGGTGGGGAGAGAGGGGGCGGCGGGGCGCGGGTGAGTCACCGCGCGCGGCCGGGCGAGCGACCCGGCTGGCTGAACGAGCCCGGATTCAGAGCCGCAATAAATGAGGCCGGCGAGGGCGGCGGGGTTTACACGTCCTCCGGGCCGCGGCCTCCCCCGCCGAGCAAGACATTCCTTTCCGCTGAACCGGGCGCCTGGGCCCGCGCCGCGCCCTGCACTCCGTGCTCTCGACAGCCGGGCCGGGCCAGGGGGGTCAAGGCCTGGGCTGGTCCCCACTGTCCGCAAGCGCTGCTTCCCAGGAGATCCCTGCGCCCTCAGCTCTCCGGGAGGGAGCGGCTGTTATGCCTATTTAGCGAGTGGAGAACAGCCCAGCAAGGGTCGCCTCCCTGCGGGCCACAGGTTAGGGCCACCTGCAGGTTAGGGCCACCGCGTTCTGCCCAGGGTGTCTAGTCTCCTCCTCCTTCCTTTGCCCAGATCTGAAACTCTTTATTCCTCCCCAATCCCCGCTCCCCCCTTGCCATTTGGAGCCTTACAGCCCTGGGCGCAGAGACAGGCGCACAGTCGGGGCACCTTAGCCACTGGCTGAATCTGAGTAGGGCATTTCGCCAAAGGCCCCCAGCCCCAGGGGCGGGTGTGTGTAGAAGGTGTCTGGAATTATAGGTTCCAGAGATTGGCACGTCAGCGGAGTGTAGAGAGAATCCAGACCCTTGGGATCTCCAGGGGCACTCACAGTATCCAAAGGGGAGACTGCCAGGCTGCTAACAGAGACCCCAGTCTTGAGCAGGGATGTGAGAAGGGTTAGAAACAGTGCTGGCCTTGCCTGGGTGCTAGAAAATCCGTGAGGTGCAGCAAGTCCTTATTTAATACAGGGCTTGGCACTCAGCACATGGTCACTGTTGTATTTCTCAGGGACTCACCTAGGCCTAGTAAATCCCCCTTCTGTGCCCCCAAAAGTCAGCTCTCCCACCCCCCACAGAATGCTGAGCCTGTTGAGCAGTTGAGCTGCCTGGCTCCTCCTCCCTGTCCCCTGCCGAGCCAAGTGTCGAAATCATCCCAGACGAAGCTGCTGAGCAGAAATTTCCAGTCTGCCTGGCAAAGCTGGGAAGATCTTGGGTGCGGCACAGAGATGCAGCTGGGCAGGCACTGCGGGGCCAGGGCTGGGGAGGGACCCCTGGACGTTCAGCAAGCCCCAGGAAGCACCCTAGCTCTGGGAGGGGGAGGTTGGGGTGGTCCTGGCATACAGCTCCAGCCCAGAGCTGCTACAGCACAGGCAAAGCCCATTGTCGTGTGTGGTCACCAGAGGGCTCAGGGCAGGAGCAAGACCCAGGTCTGGTGCTCCTCTGCCTCTCCCTTTGTAAGCCCCTTCCGCCGGCCTGAGCAAACCCTCGCCCACCCTCAGAAGATGGGGAAAACCGGTCATTGCGAAGATTGTGACTCCTTGGCCACCAGGAGAAGCAAGGCCTTCCGTGAGACCCCCTCTAACCCCGCTTAGGAGACTGGGTCTGACTCAGGGTCTTGGGGTTCCCTGTCCTAAGCAACCTGAAGACTGCAAGGAGTTTGGCAAACCTTTGCTTTCCTTTCAGGGCGGGATAACCTGGGGTTAGTGATTCAGCCTCTCTGGACCCGTTTTCTCTATCTGCAAAACAGAGACAATGGTCTGTGACCCTCTCTAACTAGAGGGAGGTAGCACTGGAGCAGAAAGAGACAGAGATTAAGTTCCAGCACTGCCCCAAACTGGACAGGTGATTTTGGATAAGTCTGAATGAGACTGAATAAGATAAGATTGAATTACTCTAAAGATTGAAGCTTGCTGGCCACCCTTTGCTTTAGGCCAGTGCTGAGTGTCTCAAACACTGCTACCTATTACTGGAGGAAGGAGACTTCATTATTATTATTATTTTGCAGTTTTGGCTGGGGCCAGGCTTGAACCCACCACCCCCAGTATATGGGGCCGATGCCCTAGCCACAGGCGCCACCCAGGAGATTTGGTTAGTAACTTCATTTTCCAGATGAGGTAACTGAAGCTCAGAAAAGTCAATTCACTTTCTCAAGGACACACAGCTAGGGAGTTATTATATATTATTATATCTATAATATAAAGTCAGGATTCAGACTCTGATCTGCTGGTTTAGTGCCTGAATGCCTATAGAGAAAGCAACTTGAATGTTTTTTAAAATACATTTTAAGGGCCGGATACAGTGGCTCATGCCTGTAATCCTAGCACTCTGGGAGGCTAAGGTGGGAGGATCTCTTGAACTCAGGAGTTCTAGACAAAGACCCTCTCTCTAAAAATAGCTAGGCATTGTGGTAGATGCCCGTAGTCCCAGCTGCTCAGGAGGCTGAGGCAAGAGGATCACTTGAGCACAAGCATCTGAGGTTGCTGTGAGCTATGATGCCATTGCACTCTACCAAGGGTGACAAAGTGAGACTCTGTCTCAAAAATAAATAAATAAATAAATAAATATAATAACATTTTTAAGTGCCTACTATGGCTTGGCACCCGTAATTCAGTGGCTAGGGTGCCAGCTACATACACTGGGGCTGGCGGATTCGAACCCGGCCCAGGCCTGCTAAACAAAAATGACTACTATAACAAAAAAATAGCTGGGGCGTTGTGGTGGGCACCTATAGTCTCAGCTACTTGGGAGGCTGAGGCAAGAAAATTGCTTAAGCCCAAGAGTTTGAAGTTGCTGTGAGCTGTGACGCCACAGCACTCTATCGAGGGTGACATAGTGAGACTCTGTCTCAAAAAAAAAAAAAAACTTTTGAAAATAGGGAGCCATCAATGGCCTATAGGAGTGTTATATTTTAATTTTATTTATTTATTTATTTATTTATTTATTTATTTATTTATTTATTTATTTATTTTTGAGACAGAGTCTCACTTTGTCATCCTTGGTAGAATGCCGTGGCATCATAGCTCATAACAACCTCAAACTCCTGGGCCCAATCAATCCTCCTGCCTCAGCCTCCCAAGTAGCATCTGCCATATAAGTGTCTGCCACAATGCCCAGCTATTTTTAGAGATGGGGTCTCGCTCTTACTCTGGCTGGTCTCAAATTCCTGAGCTCAGGCAATCCACCTGCTTCGGCCTCCCAGAGTGCTAGGATTATAGGCATGAGCCACCATGCCTGGCCAACTATAGGAGTTTTAGAAAGATCGCTCTGTAGGCAGAGAAAAGTCCTAGAAACATACAAAAGCTAGAAGGACGGGGTCAGGTTGTATTGCTTAAACTTTTACAGTTCTTCTTTAAAAAAAATTATTTTTGCCATGTACAAGTATGACTATTCTAACAAAAAAAAAGGAGGAAATTTTAAAGGAAAGAGGGGAAGCACAGGAGGCTACAGCAGGAGGGAGCCTGGAGCCAGTGGGCCAGGCTGCTGAGCTGACTGCTGGTTCTCTGGTTGGCTGGATGATGGACCATCTGCCTACACATCAGTCATCAGTCTACCCAGAGCTTAGCTGAGGGACCATGGGGGCTTTGAGACTCCCTCTCTTTCCTAGAGCCTTAGATTTCCCAGACCAATGATGGTTTAGCCTATCCACACTTCTCCTAGCAGTATGTCCCCACCAAACTCTTCCCTACTGGTTAGGCTGTGGGAATTAAGCTGATCCTGAAATCCCATTTGGGCTACATGGGGACAGTTGTTCTAGGGCCCTCTCTGTGTCCACTAGGACAAACTGTCCATGCAGGAGTACCAGCCACTGTGCTTTATAAGCAGTGTATCTTTTATTATTTTTGTTTTATTTTATTTTATTTTTGAGACAGAGTCTCAGTCTGTTGCCCTGGATAGAGTGCTGCAGCATCACATCTCACAGCAATCTTTAACTCTGGGGCCCAAGCAATCCCCTTGCCTCAGCCTCCTGAGTTGCTGGGAGGTGTCCACCACAACATCCGGCTATTTTTTGTTTATTTATTTTTTATTTTTTAATAGAGACAGAGTCTTGCTTTTGCTCAGGCTGATCTCAGAACTCCTGAGCTCAAGCAATCTACCATCCCCAACCTTCCAGGGTGCTGGGATTACAGGCATGAACCACCCCACCTGGCCAGGGCAGGGTGTCTTAACCTGAATATAACTGAGCAAAAATGCATTGCTTTCCTCTCATATGGGGAGATGGTTCAAGGCCTTGCCCAAGGCCTCACAGTGAAGAGCAGGTAGGATTCTCACCAGGGGTGGGCTTACCTGAGAGTGCTGTACTGCCTCAGACCCTTTGGGAGACAATCTGTCCCTCTAGTCCCCCCAGATCTCTTGTCTTTGGCCAACTGTGGTTCCTAGAACAGGAGCTGAGCTGTTCTCTCTATCTGGGGTGGTATCCCTAGGCCAACTCCTATTCGCCCTATGACACTAAATTAAACCATCATTTCCTCTCTTTAAGAGTCCCCTGACTGGCCCCATTGGCCCCTTGTCTGTGTTCCTGTGAAGCTCCCAAAGGGAAGGGAGAAAATACTTCAGGGAACATGGCTGGGAATGGAGTTCCAGCCCAACCCTGAGTGGGCGGAAAGGAGGGAACAGCCAGCATGTTCTGGGCGTTCTGGGGCAGGATGGATGTGAGATGGAGAATGGCCTTGGCTAAACTCAGGGAAAGACAGACCAGCCCCTGGGATTTTTTGCTATGGAGATGGGAGGAGGACAGATTACAGGAGTAAGAACCAAAGAATCAGGCTGCTTACCATGACTGCCTCCATATCAGCCCCAAAGTGACCTCAGCCCAAAGGTGACCATAGCCCCTTTCTGGCCCTCAGCAGTGTTGGTGCACTGCAGACTTCTGTGGCAAGGCTGGGTGGGAAGCTGTCTTTTGTGCACAGGGGCCCCTAGGCCCACATCTCTAGCGAGCATTCACAAAAAGGTAAAAATTCCAGTGGCCCAGGGGCCTCTACCCTAGGTGGAGATGACCAGAGTTGAGAGCTGAGGATCCCCAGTGCCTCACACAGTGACTGGCACATAGTAGGCACTCAAGCATTTTTTTGACGACTAAATGAATGATTACCTGATCCCAGACCCAGAGGACAGGGCCAGGAGCCTCAAGTCTGTCTGTCTGCTCCCAGAACAGACAGACTCGCATTTCCTGGAACCCCCTGGTGCGCAGGTAGCTCCTGGCAGGCTTGGGGATAAGAAGGGAGCAGAGGGTGCCACAGGAAAGTGGCCTCTGGCAATGACAATGCCTTTGTTGGGAGGGAGATGGTGCCCTTCTGATGCCTGGACACTGGAGGTACCTGGGATCCCAAGGAATTTCAAGTACCCCCAGATCACCCCAATGAGGACTCCCTTGAAATTCCACAGGGAGCATCGCAGTGAGGGCCTTAAAGCCAAGGATTTGGAAGTCATACATTTCTGGACCCTACCTCCAGCCCTTGCTAGACCAGTTGCCTCAGTTTTCCCATCTGCAAAGAGGCTGGATAGCACCACCTGCTGCACAGTTTTGCTGAGAAGGTCATGGTGAGAGGTGCCAGCTCAGCACATTTTGTCTGCCTTTGTTATAAACAGGGCTGGAGAGTGTGGGGCACGACAGCCAAACTGCTGGACCCTGCCTGGGCCCACTGTGCCACTGACTTACGGGGTGACTTTGGACGAGGCCCAGTCTCTTCCTAGGCCTCAGTTTCCCCATTTGTACAGTCAGGCCCTGCTATCTTAGATGGCCATCTCCAAGCCCAGCACAGACAAGGGTACACACAACTCCTGGATTGCCAGGATTTCTAGAGACACACAGGCACGCACTCACACTGGCACTCACTCACAGACACACACTCCACGCATCCTTCCCGCTCCCGCCCAGCCGCGTATCCACACTCAACTCAGCTCACACTCATGCTCACACTCACTACCACCTCCCCCTCCCCAAATCTTCTGGGCACCAACGATTGGAGGGGAGGGGAGAGCGGGAGGGAAAAAAAGACCACGACTCAGCCTCCTCAGCCAGGGAAGAGGGGTGCGAGGAGCGGGCACGGGCGAGGGAAATGACAGCCCGCGGTCCCCCACGAGTCCCGACTCATGAATATTAATGCGGCGGTAATTAAAATGCAGGGACGCAGCAGGATGGATGCGGCTGCCTCCAGAGCGCCGGAGAGCACGGCGTCTTCGCAGGCGGGAGGAACCTGCTCCTCGCTGGCGCAAAGCGGGACCAAGCTCCGGGGCCTGGATCCGGGGCGGCCGGGGGGGTGGCTTTCGACGCGGCCAAGCGGCGCGTCCCGGCGTCCCCGCCCCCGCCCTGTGGCCGCCCCTCCGCGCCCTGCCCGGGCCCGGCTGGGCCACCCGCCAGGCCGCCGTTTCCCGGAGCCGGGCCCCTCCCGCCCTAGCGGCGGGCTGATGTCATCCGCACAAAACTTTCCGCTTCCCGGCCGGTCTCGGGGCCCTGAGTCATCGCCGCCCCCGGTCCCAGCACTGGCCCGCGGCGTCTGTTTGTACAGAGCGAGGCCTCGGTCTGACGTCAGACTGGCAGGGCCTGGAACAGCCAGAGCCGGACAGCCGACACCTGGGGGCAGGACGTCCTGGCTGGGGGCCGCAGGAACCAGCACACCCTCCAATCCAGCTTCAAATCAGGCGCTGCCTTGCCGGGATCGCCTGACCTTAGGCAAGTCCTTACCCTCTCAACTCAGTTTCCTCTTCTGCCACTTAGCAGGCGCTCAACAAATCTTGGGAGACTCACAGAGTGAGTCAGCTAGGTAAACTGAGGCACAGAGATGGGACAAGGACAGCCCAAGGTCATAAGCAGTTAGGCAGCAGAACTGGGTTTCTGGACCCTGAGTTACAAGTCCTTCCTGCCAGATCACCTGCCGTTTCCTAAATGTTACCAAAAAGACCCCTTTTTAGGCTACAAACTGCCCCACACCGAGAAGATGGGGTAGGGTAGTCCTGGAGCAGGCCCATCTAGGCCACACAGCTTTCCCATCTCTGAAAAGGCATGACAACATAGTGTAGGGCCACCATGGAAGGCTGTGAGCATTAAGAGAGTTACGTGAGAAAACACGCGTAGCAGTCTGAGGACAAGGGCAGCTGGTACTGGGTGATTAAGGTTGGGGTCGCTATTGAAGTCAGATGACAGGCGTCAGATCACCAGGTTCAAATCCTGGCTCCTGCTCTTGCCCTGCTCCTTTTTTCATTCCTCTGTGCCCTCCCGCCAGTGGAACTGAGAAAGCTTGTTTCCTCTACAAATGTCTGCCCAGCTCTCACCCAATCACACACAGCAAGTTCTCCACTGACATTTGGCAGTAATCTCAGGACCCAGTTTACAGATGGGAAACTAAGAACCTTTCAGGTCCTGCTCTTGGGTAGAGAAGGGATTAGGCTCAGGTCTGGGACCAGGCCCTGTGGCCTCCTAGATGCTGGCTCTTCCCAAAGGCACTCGCACCTCCACCCAGCCTCTGGCTCTGGTCCAGGCCTGGCCCCTCTCCTGGTCTCCTCTTTGGCCTCTCCTCAGCCCCAACCCCAGCCACACACACCCTCAAACTAACAGAGCTCACAAGCTGGCCAAAAGAGGCCTGCCCTGCCCACCCCCACCCTGTTACCGCTCCTGGCCCAGCCTTCCTGGAACCCTTTCAAGTCCTCCAGGGCTGTGCTGCCTCCTTATGCCTCCAGTCCTTTGCTGTGCCCAGAACACCCCTCTCCTCCCATTTTCCTAGTTAACTCCTCTGCTTCCATCTCTCCTTCGCTCTTCCCCTGGGGAGTGTCCCAGTTAGCAGCACCCTGCAACACACATGCACACACGCAGAAGCACATGCTCCCCCACATCCCATGGACCACAGCACACAGGCACAGACACAAAGATGCTTGCCCGGGTGTACACACACACACACACACACACACTCTCCACAGTCTGACACACTTACCACCCATCACACACACCATTCAACACACAGACCTCACACACCCTGACCACGCACAGACTGCCCAGGACATGTCTGGGTTGCATGGGAGCTGCTCCTCAGGGCTCCTACAGCCTCTGTCCCTTCCTCAGGGCTCCTACAACCTCTGTCCCTTCCCAGAACTGGCATTTCCTCGTAGGGAGGTCAGGAGCAGACCCTTTTCCTCCACTCCAGTACGCAGCCCTATACCAGGGCTGGCTCAGTTACTGCGGACCTGGAGCCCCTCCCTGGTCACCCTTCCCACCTCCTTCCAGGCCTTCTCAAAGTCACCCCTCATTCCCGTACTGCTGCTCTGGGCCCAGCCCACACCCTCAGGTATTTGGTCTGGCGCCCACTCCTCCACCCCCCATTCCGTGCCAACTCAGGGCCTCAGGAACATTTGGTGATTTGGGAGGGCCTGAGCTTTATGCCCACTTCTGACTAGGATAACCCTGAAAAGCACCCTGGAAAATTCAGCAATGTCAGGATGGACGTTATTAGCACAGCCACTGGGTTCCTGCTGGGTGGAGTTTGTGGGTAAACTGATTCTTGGTGGCCATGGTTCATTCCTTGAGTATTCTGACCCCAGTGAGTATCTTGGTCACACCTTCCCTGCGAACCAGGTCTGAGAGGCACTGTGTGACAGCCCCAGGGGTGTGGTATGTGGTTAGGGTTCCCGACAAGTGGCTGGAGATGTCTGTCCTGTAGGGGTGTCCTCTCTTCAGGGAGACGCTCCATGAGGGGCCTGGGTGACAGCCTCACGTCCCTTCCTGCAGTGCAGCAGAGCTCAACCCTGCTGCTCAGCCCCCATGGAGAGAAACTTGCTGAGCAGGAAGGTGAGTCCCTCCAGTGGGTGACTGGGATCAGGACAAACGGGAAGGGAGGTGGGTGGGCCCTGGGGAGGAGCTGAGCTCTGCAGTGTGTTTATGGGAGACAGTGCAGGGGGCCCTCCTTCTTTGTCACTGCACCTTGGGTGTTACGGCCCCTCCCTCAGCACAGACTCAGGAGGGGGCATGTCACCTTATATGCAGAGATGGAGAAGCAGAGGCCCTAGGGGGAGGAGCCTGGGTGTGGGAGCGACCTACAGCTCTGTGTTTCCGTCTACCTTCCCTATACCTGCCGTGGAGTCATGCACTGGTACTTGGGGAGCAGTAGGACAGCAGCGACAGGTGACAAGTGAATAAACAAAGGCAATGCAATGAAAGTAGGCTAGGAGAGGTACTAGGATGGGGAACAAGGTGGTACCCATGGTCTTTTATATACACAGGGACAAGTAAGTATCCCAGAGTTTCTTCTGGAACTTTTCTATCCAACCCAATCTTTTGAACAGCTTTGCCTGAGGCAAGGAACACAGTTGTGAAGAGGAAACTCTGGATTCCTCCTTGTTGTGTGACCTCGGGCAAGTCACTGTCTCTCTCTGAGCCTCCATGGCATATCTTCCTGGGAAAAATGGGTACATATCCCATAGGGCTGTTATGACTGGTCGCAAAGATGATGTGTGTGAAGCTCTTGGGGTAGGGACCCAAACTCTGCCCTGCCAGCCCTGACTGCTGTGCTCAGGCTTCTAAACTGCTGCCTGCATCCCAGTACCTGGCCACTCGACTCATTTGCATAGCCAGGGATGATTTGCTGCTTAGCCAGGTACTCAGGTACTCAGGTCTCCAGTCTCTCTGAGGTGGAAGGTTTCAAATAGTCATGAGTTCTAGAACCACATGCTTAGTGTGGTTGCAGGAGACATGAACCCACACCCTGCCTACTAGGGCCCACTGGTTAGAAGGAGATAGACCAGGGCTCCTAAGTACTGATTACTCCACCCCAGGTGGCCAGGCCCCGTCAGATGTTCTAACACATGAAACTTGAATGAGGCACAACAGATGAGGAAACCGTGCTGGAAAGGAAAGTCCCACACCCCTGTCCACAGAGCTGCTCCATGGGTGGGGGGAGGGAGCCAGAACTTGCATTGACTCCAACCCTGAGAACTCACCCCTCCCTCAGGCGACCCTCTGCCTTTGTCTGGTCAGTAGGGACTAAATGTGTTCAGTGCCCACCTTGACTAACTCACAACCCATGCTGTTCTACAATAACCCAACCACTGGGGAGCACCTGCAGGGCCCTTACAGATGGTCCTGGAGAGGGAGGCCAACAGCAGGAGCTCACCAAGAGGCAGATCATTAGTGGGACTTCTAGGAGGGTCTGATATCTTTGGATATCAGAACTGGAAACAACCTCAGGGATCACCACTCTGGCCAACTCCACATCGAAAACACAGAAAAGCTTCAGCTCAGAGAGGTAGAGACGTGGCCCAGGAACCTGCAGCAAGGTCCTGGCCCAGATGGGACTAGATGGGAGGAGGCAGTTCAGCTTTGGAGCTTAACTTCCTGGGTTCAAATCTGGGTCTGTCACTGGCCAGCTGTGAGCCTTTCTGTGCCCTGGTGTCCACATTCCACAGAAGAGGGATAATAGTGGTTTCTTTTTCAAAGATTGTCATGGGAAATAATAAACGAATTAATACATATAGTACGCTTAAAAGCAGGGATTGACATACAGTAAGCATACAATAGATATTAGCTGCTGTTCTCATCTCCTGATTTTGAGTTCAGTGAAGATGCAGCCATCTAATGAAACTTCAGTGGCACCTGCTCTGTGCCAGGCACTTTGGTAATGCTGAAGATGGAGCAGTGAACAAGACTGACCACCTGGTCTCTACAGTCCAGGTGGGAAACCAGTAACTCCAGAGATAATCAGCTCATTACCATGTGGTTTCTGTTGGTCTGGGAGGTCAGTGTAGAGAGCAGAAAACATGACTCCAGGCAGAGGAAGTAGCGTTTGTGACAGGAGGCAGGGAGGGTATAATGTTGTCCACACTGGAGAGGTCTGCTGGAGCTCAGAAGCTGGGAGTGGAGTAGGGTGGGGGATGAGGGGATGAAGAGTGGGGTTGCATCCTGAGCTGGGCTGACTGTAGAGGCTGGGGGAGCTAGGCTTACTTAGAAAAAGAAGGATGCCTGGCATCCTTGTACTTTAGAAAGATCTGCCTGGCTGCTATAGGGAGGGCAGATTGGATGGGGTGTGGGCTGAGAATCCCAAGGAGGGGGTAGTAGATGAAGCATCAGGTCTGGGGCAGTGGGGACAGGAGCTGAGGTATTTAGGTGGGAAGCTTCCCGCAGCTCAGTGTTTGGCTGGAGGGAGATGGAGAGAGAGAGGAGTCCGGGGAGGATCCCTGGGATCTGGCCAGGGTAGGGGTGCATGGCCAGAAGGAACTGTCAGGAGCAAGTCCAAGCAAGAGAGGACATGTGTCCAGTCTGAGCAACCCCAGCTGCAGCAGCCATCTGGTCCCTTAGCAAGATTGACCTCAGACCTGAGTCACATGCTGTAGAGAGCAGCACTCCTGGAATGGGGGCATGCCCAGCTGGGAGTCCTGGGCTGTATGACCATGATCTGGGCTCCTGGGACCCTAGAGTTCCCCTTTCAATGGTCCCCAGCTCACTTCCTGGGCCATTCTCCAGAGGTTTATCTGAGATCCCCATGTGGGCACCCTTGTGGCCATTTGGGAGCCACAGAGCTTATGCATGCAGGCTAGAGCCTCCACACGTGAGCATGCACAGCTCCTGGGGGTGAAAGAAAGATGAAACCTGGGGCAGAAAGAAAGAGGAGTAGGGGGAAGCCCAGGGCCAGAAGCTGGCTGTCCCCAGGCTGCAGCTTCTAGTGTAGATTCCAAGGAGTCTGAGAATTCTAAATACAACCCCAGCCTTCCAGGTGTATTTGTCCTTATGAAGGTGTATTTGTCAAGGAAGGAGGACAGAACATATTTTATTTAGCAGTTTGTTAGCTTGATTTATAACTTGTAAATACCTAGACATGAGGTATATGGGCCTCAGCTTGCACTCTTGCCCCGGGCTGACCCCTTGGTGCTACCCAGAGAGAAGCAGCCTCCCTAGACCTCAGGTGGCCTCCTGTAGCTGACTCTTGACCAGCAGGTTGGCCACAGGGGATCCTGCAGGCTTTCTTCAGAGCTTCACACACCCCTGCTGGGCTCCCACTCCACACATCCCTGCTGGGCTCAGCCGGTCTCCCTGCCTTTGACTGAGGGTCCTCCTGTCTCCTTGCTCCAACCCATCTTTCTTCCTCCCCTCTTGGCTTTCCAGCTTGTCACTGGTCACCTCAGCATGTGTTGTGTCCTGTCCCTCCTGGGGGAAAAACCAAGCGCTCCTTGAAATGGCACCTCACAGAAGAAGCCTTGCCTTGCACTGGCCAGGCATTTGGGCTCTCACACAGACTTGGGGTCACAGCCCAGCTCTGGGATTTTTCTTGATGCGTGACCTTGGGAGGTGGCTTTGCTGCTCTGAGCCCTGTTTCCTCTTCTGAAAACCTATAATAACTGTACCTCTTGCAGTGAGGAGGCAATGTGGAATGCAGAGCCCACGTGTGCCTGGCACTTGGCAAGTACACTGGGAAGGAATTAGGAAGGGCAGAAGTTACATCATTCACTTCTTTTTACAGCTGAGAAAACAAGCGTTGGCTCAGTGAGGTGAAGCCGGTTGCCCAAGGTCACACAGCCTGTAGCAGGGCAGGGGCCCAAGACAGGGTTGGCCGGCTGGTGCTCTAACCACTGTACCCTCTGGCCTCGAGCCTGTTCCCACACCCCCTTTCCCCAGCCTCTGCTGCTCTCACGCTCGGCCCTCACGCTCGCATTAAGAGAGGCGGAGGAAAGTGGCGTGGCCGGGGCGGAGCAGAAATGGTTAACTGGCTCCATCGCAACGGGCCGGCCTCCAGAGGAATCAGCCAATGGGCGAGCTCCGCGATGAGGTAATGCCGGGCCGCGCGGAGTGGGCGGGGCCGTCAGGGATCCGCAGAGCTCCGTGTTCCTTCCTCCCCACCTACCCCTCACCTTTGACCTTTATATCCCCTCCCCTCCCCCAATCTTACGCCCGCAGATACTTCCCCCCGCCTCCCCCTATTTGGAGGTGAGGGTCTAGGGCCGCCTCAGCTCCAGGGTCTCCGGCCTCCCGGCTTCCCTTAATGTCTGAGGCAGGAACCCTGGGACGTCCTGGCCTCAGTCTCCCTTTCTGCAAGAAGGGGAGTCTATGATTGCTACCTGCCCTACCAGCAGTGGGCGTCCTTGGATCCCAGGACAGTTTTCAGCCCTTCCCAGCCCTCTGCAAACTTGGGGTCGGCCCTAGCCTCCCTTCAGAAGGTGCTCAGCTTCAGGGACTCAGGAGTTCCGGGTCTTGGGGAAGGAGACTCACACCCTTCTCTACCCTCTGCGAGGCCCGACCCCATCCCTTGGGTGTTCGCACCCGCCGCACCTCCACGCCACCAAGGCCCAAATTAGCTTCTCAAGCAGCAGGACTTGCCGGTTTGGTAGTGAGAGGTTAGAATCCATCCAACCACCACCATCAACCGAGCTTCCGTCCCGGCCGTCCCCCAGGGCTGCTGGCGACCCTCTGCCCCCACCCGCCGGCCTGCGGGGCCGCTCACCCTCCCCGCCGGCCGGGCACGAAGCGGTTAACGCCTCTGCAGCCGAGCTGGCACCGCCGCGCCCGGCTTATTAGTCAGCTCGCGGGAGGCGGCGGAGGAGAGGGAGGGGCTGGAGTCGAGCGAGAACCGCAGAAAGCTATTCTCAGGGGCTCCCAAGTGTGGGGAGGGCGGCTCAGCAGGAGCTGCTGCTTCCCAGAAAGTTGATTATTTTTAACCCAGGAAGAAGAAAGGAAGGAGGCGAGGGAGAAGGACTCGGAGAAAAGAGGAGAGGAGAGGAGAGCAGAGAAGTGGGGAGGCGGAGGCGGAGAGGACAGGGAAGGGGGACCGGGAGAGGGGCAGGCAGAGCCCAGTTGGAGTGGAGGAGCTAGCTGGGGTGGGAGGGAATGGATGTGGAGGGGGCTCTGCCAGCCTCCCTTTCTTTACCCCTCAGCTCTGGCGCTTCCCAGGTCGCCTGCTGTCCTCCTCGTACCCCAGCTGAGGGCATCCCCCTGGGATCACCAACCCAGGGCAAGGCCCCTGCAGGGCACAAGGCAGCCACAGCCTTGTCCTAGGGTGCGCTCCAGTCAATGGGCAGCACACCAACATGTCCTTGCTCTGGTGGTGACCACTGGGGCACACAGCTTCAGAGCCCTAGGGGAGGACCAGGGAAGGCTCCCCTGAAATCCCCTTGGCCTCTGCAAGTGGGGGGGAATCTCTGGAGGGGAGGGGAGGAGAGACCTGGGACTCCCCAACCAAACTCAGAGAGGGCACCTCAGGGGGAGGGTGCTGAGGACACAGTGACAAGACAGAGCCGGGCCCATGGTGGGGGCGGTTTACTGTCCCATGGAGGGAGGCAGAGGCTGCACAAATCATTAGGAATAGCACATTAAATGATGACATGGGGGCAGCAGCCAGAGGAGGCTGGTCCCAGGGGCCCGACCTCTGCAGAGGTCACAGATCTTCCGGACGGACGGAGGAAGGTGCCTGTGGGCCGGGATGGCTAACTAGTTGAAGAGACTGGAAGAGGCTGGAGCAGTTGGGGATGGCCTGGATGGCCCCAGGCCATGAACCTGAAAGCCTGGAGAGGGTCAGTGTGGCTGGATACAGGGAGGACACGTGGCCCAAGACTGGTGGTGGCCTGAAGCTTTGGAAGCATTTTATAAAGAAGAACGAGGAGAGGGATCTGCAAGGCTCACACAGGATGGCAGGGGGGACAAGAGTGGACACAGGGAGCCAGCTGTGGTACCAAGACCGGGGAGAACAATGGCAGCCGGCTCCAGGGAGGTTCCTCTGAGACAGGGAGTTTAGCCTCGCACAGCAGTTGGGGATACAGAGAATGGGACTTGGTGTGTCATGGTGTGGGGGTGGAGAAGGAGGCCAAGGAGCGGTCCAGAGGTACCCTGGGCCCTGGCTTGTGCAACGGATGGAGGCTACCACTGTCCCTAAGGCAGAGGACAGCAAGGGGGGTAGGTTTGAGGGAGGTCAGGCATTTGGGACATGATGGGGACAGCCAGGAAGGGTGAACCAGGTGGGCAGAGCAGCTTGAGCAAAGGCAAAGAGAACTGCATGTGGCATGGTTAAATATCCCGGAATCTTCCAGAGAAGGGCTGAGTCTGACAGTGGTGGCTGCGCTGTGCTGCACTCTGTCTGGAGGTGGTGGGAAGCTGTGCAGTGTGGGAGCGGCAGGAGGGAGGAAGCTTCTATTGCTGGACACCCTGAGGGCTCTCAACAACTGGGTGGTTCTAGCCAGCTGGGTGAAGTCTCACCAGGTGGTGTCTGTACCTGGAGGCTGCGGGTGGGGGCAATGTCCTGGGGCATGTGTTAGGGAGCTGACCCTGAAGCAGCCTATGTGTGTGTGAGAGAGAAATATGAATGTGTGTGTGTCCTTTGCACTGAATGCCCTTCCTTCCACTTGAGGTACCACCCATGGGACACTTCCAACCCAGGTTAGACTAGGACATGGTGGGTGGGAGGACGACCTGGGCTACCACTCCGAAAATCCTCCCCGGGTGCCTGGGGCATTCTGGAACCTGGGATCACCACTGAGCCAGGGTAGTGGGTGGTTGGCTGGGGCGGCAGCTGTCTACACTGCGTGCTCAGCTGCTGCAAGGTGCTGAGGAGGCTGCTTGGCCCAGAGCTGCCCTTAATAGCAGGGCCCGACTGCAGACAGTGGCTTGCCCCCTGCCCCTGTCTCAGCCAAGAGCCTAGGCTGTGGGAGGAGGATGAAAGTCTAGGATTGTTCACAGAGACCCAGGGAGCCCAGTAGAGAAAGGAGGAACCCAGAGTCCCAGAAGCTCCTAGAAATGCGAGGGAGAGGAGGTGAGGGAGAAGAGCTGGGGCAGCATGCCTCAATTTCTCCATCTGTGGGTCGGCTGAGTTTGGTCCAAATGACTAAGCTTCCCCAACAGCTGCAAAAACCTAGGGCCTTCAGGGTCCTCCCCCTGCTACCCCCACACAAAGGGCTCTTCCTGGGATGGAAGCAAAGAGGGAGGAAGAGGGCACTGTCCACACAAGGGGAGCAAGGTGTTCTGAGTCCCTGCAGCCCTGGCCCCACCTCTTGGACCACATGGGACAATGGCATTCCTATCAGTCCTGCCACCTACCATTAGCCTCCCCTCCAAGGGCTGCAGCATATTGGCGCCATAGCACAGTGGTTATGGCGCTGGCCACATGCACCGAGGCTGGCAGGTTAGAACCCGGCCCAGGCCAGCTAAACAACAATGACAACTGCAACAAAAACAACAAAAATAGCCGGGCATTGTGGTGGGCACCTGTAATCCCAGCTACTTGGGAGGCTGAGGCAAGGGAATTGCTTAAGCCCAAGAGGTTGCTGTGAGCTGTGATACCATGGCAGTCTACCAAGAGTGACATAGTGAGACTCTTTCTGAAGAAGAAAAAAGGGGACGAACTTAGATCGGAACCCACTGCTGTCTGGCTGTGAGCTCTGGGAAGTGGTTCTGGCCTCTGTGTGCCTCATTTTATTCACCTGCAAAATGGGATTAATGAAGGCCCCTCCATCCTCAGGGACAGGGAAACAATGTTGGCGAGGCCTTTGACAAAGGAAGTGGCCTGTCCCGGGTCACCTGGGGTCGTGAAATGTCCCCAGCAGAAGGATGAGGGCATGAGCTGCAGGCCTCCAAGGTGGAAGAGAATTACCATGGTCTAACCATGGCCCAGGTGGGGATATTATTCCTGTTTTGCAGATGAGAAGACCAGGGCTCAGAGAAATTTGTAGCAGACCTAGAGCTATCCAGTAGGCAGGTGGGAACTGAGATTCAAACCCCAGATCTGCTGTCTTCCGGAGATCTCTGCTATACAAAGAAATGCACAGACAAGACACGTTCCCTGGCCAGGATGCCCTCCTTTCCCTCCCAGAACCCACCGGCAACCCTGGCCTGGCCCTCTGGGCCCAGGAGGAGCCGCATCCCCATCAGGCATCTCTGAGCTTTGCTTTCTCATTAGGGGTCCCCCCCAGGGCCGATGAAGCACAAAGGGGGGTAGTGGAGGCAGAGAAAGAGCCCGACAGGCGAGGAGCCGCTTTTCTCCCTGCTTTCTTCCTCTCTTGGTTCTTTGTTAAGCTCCCTTTCAGCTGAACCGGCAGAGCCTGGGTGTTCCGAGCTGACAATAATTGCTGCGTCTAGACAGTGTCTGGTATGAGGCCTCCCTCTCTGCACCTCGCTGGCCTCCCCAAGGCTCCCATTCCCAGCCCTGCTGGGCCCCTGCTCTGCACCCTCCATTTCCCACACCCCTGCCCCTCTCTGGCTGCCCAGAGTCCCGGTTCTGCCTCCCTCCTGCTCTAGGCCTCCCTCATAGTTCCCACCCTCACTGCTCTTTCTCCCTCTCCCCTCTGCCCTCAGGCACGCACCCCTTTTTCTCCCAAGAGCTGAAATGCAGGGAACAAAGGTAGTTAAGCACTTAGCTGTGGTTGGGGGATCTTTCAAGGACACTGAGCCCAGTGAACCCTCCAGGCTCTCGGACCCCCAGGAGCCAGGGGCAGCTCATCTTGCTGGATTCTGGGCTAAGCTGAGACATTCTGGGATTGATCCTTGAAACAACCTTAAAGCTCCTTAGCGCCTTCCCTCATCTTCCCATCTGGTCTAGATGGGAACCCCGAGAAATCAGCATAGGAAAGATTTGGCTAGGCATGGTGGCTCACACCTGTAATCTTAGTACTCTGGGAGGCAGAGGCAGAATTATCGCCTGAGCTCGAAGTTCAAGGCCAGCCTGGGCAACATGGCTAAAAAAAAAAAAAATGGAAAAAATTAGCTGGGCCATGGTGGCATCCATCTGTAGTCCCAGCTACTTGGAAAGTGAGGGAGGAGGAGCACTTGAGCCCAGGAATGTGAGATTTGAGATTACAATGAGCTATGATTAGGCCACCACACTCTAGCCTGGGCAACAGAAGCCAGACTGCAGCTCTGAAAAACAAAATGTTTCAGCTAGCTTCAAGGAAGAATTTTGTGGTGACTCTGACTGGCAGATATGAATGGGGTGGTTTCAAGAGGTGCAGGAGGCAGGAAGTTGATCTCCACAAGTTCCTTTTTTTTTTCTTAGCAACAGAGTCTCACTTTGTCGCCCTCAGTAGAGTACTGTGGCATCACAGCTCACAGCAACGTTCAGCTCTTGGGCTTAGACAATTCTCTTGCCTCAGCCTCCCGAGTAGCTGGGACTACAGGCACCCGCCACAATGCCTGGCTATTTTTTTGTTGCAGTTTGGCCAGGGCCAGGTTTGAACTCGCCACTCTTGGTATATGGGGCTGGCCCCCTACTCACTGAGCCACAGTTGCTGCCCTTCACAAGTTCTAAGATCTATTCCCGCCTAAATCAGATCAGTAGCTTTGGAAGATTTCCTCAGAAGCTGGAATCTTCTTACTGGTATCAGGACCAGGTGCCCAGGGTGACCCTGAGATAGTGATAATAGCCAGCATTTGCTTGGCTCTTTTCCTACACCAAGCACCGTGCAAACTCTGGATGTATATTACCTTATTTAATCCTCTCAAGAGCCCTCAGAGACACACACAGAGAACAGGACTATGATTAGTCCCATTTTACAGATGAGGAAACTGAGGAATGGAGAAGTTAACTTAGCAAAGTCATACAGCCCCAAGTGGAGGAGCCAAGATTTGAAGCCACAAAAGCTGACTCATAACTCAGAGGCCATACTGACCCATAACAGGAGCATTAAGTGCTTACTGTACACCTAGGACTGAACTTAACACTTAACAGGTACTATCTCCTGTCATCTCACAAGGATGTTAGGACCCAAGATTATGCCCATTGAGTCCAAGGCTGGGTGTGTGAACAGATGGTGTTCTAACCCCATGTTGAAAAGGCTAGTAATCTAGACACTTTCCAGGCCTCTGTACCTCGTGTAAAAGTCTTACGACAGAGTAGAAGCTCAACAGATGTCACTATATCATTTCCCATGTCTTCCTTCTAGGTTTTCTGGAGTACCTCCTGCCCTGGCCAGGCCTGGGGGAAGAGAGGCCAGTGAGGGACTCTGTCCTTAAGAGATCACAGCCTAGAGGGGGCTGGCAAGTCAGCAAGCTTCATTCTGGAGAGGGAATATGATGCCGGGGATGTGAGACCTCTGGGAACCAAGGGGAGGGGCCTAAATCCAAGAAGTCTTCCTGAGGGGGATGAATCAACCTCCTCTTCCTAACAGTTGAGTAAGAGTTAGGCAGACCCAGGGGCAATGGAAGAGTGTTCCAGGCAGAGGGAATCTGTACTAAGAAGATCTCAAAGTGAGAGAAGGACAGGGTACTCTGGGACAACTGGAGAACCCTATGCAGCTCCTGAGACTGGACCCTGGCCCATCCAGAAGGCCCTCGATTGCTAGACTGAGAGGCTCTTAGGAGGCTGTTGCCAGAGTCCAGATGGGGAGGGCTGTGATGATGGAGCAGGCTGGTGGACAGGAGAGGCCCCAAGGAGTCAGAGAAATGGCCTGCCCTGATGTGGGGGCTGGCCTGCAAGTTTTCCTTTGATGCTATTCCAGACACAGAGGCCAGCATAGACAAAGTTATGCTTTAGGGCCACCCCTTTAGCAGGGGTGTAGACAGGTGTACTGGGGAGGAACAGAATGGATAAGATGGTAGTGGGCCGGTAGCTGGGCATTGTGGCGGGCACCTGTAGTCCCAGCTACCTGGGAGGCTGAAGCAAGAGAATCACTTAAGCACGAGAGTTTGAGGTTGCTGTGAGCTGTGACGCCACGGCACTCTATTGAGGGTGACATGATGAGACTCTGTCTCAAAAAAAAAAAAAGAGAGAGAGAAAAGAAAGCAGTGGGCCAGGTACTCTTTGGTACTGAACAGCCTTAGGAAGCAAGTAGGGGCAACGCTGAAGGTTTGGTGGCTCAGTCAGGAGGATTCATTGGGATGATTAATCTAGAACCTGTGCAGATCTGACTAGAGTGGCCAGCCTGGAGGCAGGGAGGCTGGCTGGAGGCTGCCGTGGGCTAGGTTGCCCTTCCCCAGCAGGTTCCTAGTCTATGCTCTCTGGGCACACCTCCGTTTCTTAGAGTCTTGGTTCTGTAGCAGCTTCCCCCATCAGCCCGCTCACCCCTCTACCCGCAGCTGGAGCTGCAGGGAGAATGCACACCATTCATCCCTCACCCAGGCCATCGACAGAAATGTCAGGCAGCTGATCCACGCCTGCACACCTCTGGGGTCTGCTCTGGGCTGACACTGGCAGATCCATCGATGAGCTCCCTCCTGCCACCCTCTGGGCCTGCCTCAGAGTGATGTGGCCAAGGGCCTGGGTCTTTGATTCTCCAGGCTTGACAAATGCACAGCCCCAACTTCATGGGAAACTGTAGAAAAGCAGAGATAGAAAAGCCTGTACCCTGCCTCGGCCTGGCATAGCGGGCAAGCGTGGGAGAGGGAATCAGCACCCTCTCCATGCAAGCAGTGAGGCAGAAGACCAAGATCTCACCCCGAAGTGGTGTCTGTGACTGTGAAATGCTGTTAGTTAACTTGACATTGGGAGTTTGCAGCCTGGTAAAGGGAGCAAACAGGCATGGGCATGTGGCAGAGGCAGGCAGGAATGATATGGGGGCTCTAAGGGGGAAGACCAGGGTCATACAAGCCCACTACACATGACCCAAAAGATGCAGATGGTTCTGGAACTCAGAATTTTCCCAATTGCAGAAAAATGAAATGACACATACGCTCCATATTTCCTTTTCTTTCTTTTTTTTTTTTTGAGACAGAGCCTCAAGCTGTCACCCTGGATAGAGTGCTATGGCATCACAGCTCACAGCAACCTCCAATTCCTGGGCTCAAGCGAGTCTCCTGCCTCTGCCTCCCAAGTAGCTGGGACTACAGGCGC
>CAUYRH010058762.1:0-12278 GCA_963574655.1 Perodicticus potto
GCGCCTGTAGTCCCAGCTACTTGGGAGACAGAGGCAGGAGACTCGCTTGAGCCCAGGAATTGGAGGTTGCTGTGAGCTGTGATGCCACGGCACTCTATCCAGGGTGACAGCTTGAGGCTCTGTCTCAAAAAAAAAAAAAAAGAAAGCTCACTAAGTTGCCCAGACTGGCCTCAGATGATCCTCCTGTTTTGGCCTCCTAAAACATTGGGATTACAGGCATGGGCCATTTTGCCTGGCCCTTTCTTCATCTTAAAGAAAAAAATTTCATTCAGTTGTAATTAACATACAGTAACATTCACTTTTTAAGTATATAGTACTGAGTTTAAACAAATGCACATAGTTGTATAACTACCACTACCATGAAGTTATAGAAAGGTTTTGTCACCTTTTGCCCCATGCTCCTTTACAATCACTTGTCTCCTTGCCCCCAACCCTTACCACTGTCTCTAGAGTTGTGCCTCTTCCAGAATACCCTATGAATGGAATCATTCGGTGTATATTTCCCTTGCTTTTCTTTACAGTTCTGCTTCCTATGTGTAAAGCCTTAAACAATAGATTAATTTGGGTAAACTGGGAAGTCCAAACCTTGGCTGTGTAAGAGAAGGGCAGCACTAGCCTGATTGGCCAATGGCTTGGATTCAGGGCACCAAACGGTCTTTGGGGCGTGGTTGGCCCTGACTTTCTTGAGAGTTTCTAAAATCCCATCTGGGGAAGTTGTAGGTAAGATCATGAGTGAGTCCTTGGAAATACAGTTGGGGCAACTGACAGAGACTAGATATTTAGTACAGAGACCAAATAGATATTTCAAATGACATTCAGGACTTCTAAGCGTCTGCAGATGTTCTAGTTCTTAACCTAAGGGGTAGATGCACATTTCGTACATGGTCAGGAGAGTGGGATGCCCTGAATTTTCTGTTTCTGAGTTCCATGACTTGCCTCTAGCTCCCAGGAGCAGGTCAAAGCAGGGCCTGTGTTTGAGTGAGGTGAATATCCTCAGCTGGTCCAGGGACTGGGGTATGGAGGCAAAAGCAGAAACTTTTGCCTGGACACCAGCACCAGGTCAAGACAAAGCCAGTTAAGGTTCACCTCCTTAGGGTAAAGGAGCGTGCTGTGGCAGTAAGTCTATGACGATGGCAGTCCTAGTGTATGCCTCTTGGGTCCTTGGATCTGTTCCAGATGACTGCCTCCCTTCATCTGGGAGTGGTGGTTGTCTTTTCTGTTCTCTGTGCTGGGTCTCCTGTTTCTAGTACCCTTTGCCTTCTTCCTCTTTCTTAATTTACCCTCTTGTTTAGGGGAATACATTCTTTTTTTTTTTTTTTTTGAGACAGTCTCATTATGTTGCCCTCAAAGTGCTGTGGCATCACAGCTCACAGCAACCTCAAACTCTTGGGCTTAAGCGATTCTCTTGCCTCAGCCTCCCAAGTAGTTGGGACTACAGGTGCCTGCCACAATGCCTGGCAATTTTTTTGTTGTAGTTGTCATTATTGTTTACCTGGCCCAGGCTGGATTTGAACCCCACCAACCTTGGTGCATGTGGCTGGCGCCATAACCACTGTGCTATGGATGCTGAGCCAAGAGTGGGTGGAATACATTCTTTATCCTTAAGAAAGGTGAAAACCAATTCTGAGGCACCTTGTACATATGACAATATTGTCATTTTGTCACTGATGTTTTAACTGGGCATAATATCCTAATGGTTGTTTTTCTTTAGAGATTTGTGTGTAAGACTCCTTTGTTTTGTTCTCTTTGTGTTGCTGTTGAGATATCTGATCATTTGATTCTTTTTTTTTTTTTTTTTCTGAGACAGAGTCTTGTTCTGTCTCCCAGGTTGCAATGGCATAATCATAGCTCACCACTACCTCAAACTCCTAGGCTTGAGCAATTCTTTTGCCTCAGCCTCTTGAGTAGCTGAGACTACAGGTGTGTGCCACTATGCCCAGCTAATTTTTAATTTTTTTTTACAGAGATGGGGTCTTGATATATTACCTAGTTTGGTCTTGAACTCCTGGTCCTGCCTTGGCCTCCCAAAGTGCTGGGATTGCAGATGTGAGCCGCTGTGCTCTGCCTGTTTTGATTTTTGATGCTTTGTGACCTGATTTCTCTTGGAAACCTGTAGAACTTTTTTTTTTTTTTTTTTTTTTTTTTAACCTCAGATTTGAGGTAAAAAATACCTTTGGATTTGGGGTCTGTTTTCATCCTTGTGTCAGGCACTGAGTGGGGTCTTTTGGTTTGGTGAGTCTTGTCCTTCAGTTTTCTGCACATGAAGTCATCGGCTGTGAGGGCTGCCTGGGCTCGGGAAGGTTGAGTGGCAGGGAGAGCATGGAGGAGGCCCAGTCCTAGTGGCTAAAGGAGTGGGATGACCTCTCAGACCCAGCCCTCTCCTGCCTGCAGCCTAGCTCCCAGGAGGACTGAGGAGGAGGAAGAACAGGAGCTGGAGGAGACTGCACAAGAGAAGAAGTTGCGCTTGGCCAAGCTCTACCTTGAGCAGCTCAGGCAACAAGGTGAGCCAATGGGCAGTCACAGTGAGATTTAGGGTCTGTGCCTACACCTGTCTACTGTAGTTCCTACCACCTGATGGGTGACCTGTGTAGATACCCAGCAGGCACCAGGGCTGCTGGTGTTGGTTGCCCTATTGGGGGTTGCCAGGAGCTCTAATGGGCCTCTCATAGCACCTGCAGGGGGCTTTAGACTGATCTCATAAGTAATGGAGGAAGAGGCCACCCAACCTGCTTTTCCCTCTTCTAAGATAGCCTAAGTTGGCTGGGTGGAGTGGTCATGCCTGTAGTCCTAGCACTCTGAGAGGGTGGATTGCCTGAGCTCACAGGTTTGAGGCCAACTTGAGCCAGAGCAAGACCTCATCTCTAAAAATAGCCAGACATGGTGGTGCCTGTGGCTCAGTGAGTAGCCAGCCCCAAGGGTGGCAGTTTTGAACCCAGCCCCGGCCAAACTGCAACAACAACAACAACAAAATAGCCAGGCGTTATGGCGGGCACTTGTAGACCTAGCTACTTGGGTGGCTGAGGCCAGAGAATCACTAGAACCCAAGAGTTTGAGGTTGCTGTGAGCTATGATGTCACGGCACTCTACCGAGGGTGACAAAATAAGCCTCTGTCTCCAAAAAAAAAAAAAAGACAGCCTAAGCTTCCTGTAGGACCAACCAGGCCCTGGGGCCCTGCAGTGGGGATAGGATGGGAAGGGAAAAGTGGCGCCTCAGCCTTGGTTTACTTGGTTTGGTTTGATCTGTCCTGCACAGAGGAAGAGAAGGCTGAGGCCCGTGCATTTGAGGAAGACCAGGTGGCAGGGCGCCTGAAGGAGGATGTGGTGAGTGTGGAGAGAGGGTGTGGGGCAGGTTTGGGGCTGATTCTGCTCCCAGGAACTCATCCCTGTCCTTCCTATGCAGCTGGAGCAGAGGGGCAGGCTGCAGAAGTCAGTGGCAAAAGAGGTGAGTGAGCACGGTGCTTTGGTCTAAGGTTGGAGGGCTTTAGG
Organism: Perodicticus potto; assembly: GCA_963574655.1. NCBI lineage: Eukaryota > Metazoa > Chordata > Mammalia > Primates > Lorisidae > Perodicticus > Perodicticus potto. Next base: position 3,487 of record CAUYRH010058762.1, read on the forward strand.
GGCTCTACCTGCATTGGTAGGCAGATGGTTTGATGGGGGCTCATGCTGTGAGGGGGGAAGGGTCTTTGGTTTGTAACATGGTGAACACTTGGGCAGACTGGGTCAGGTAAGGGTCTGATCCTTGCAGCATTGTGTCCTGTTTTCCTTCTGGCCAAGGTGGGTGGGAAAGGCCACGGGTGTTGGTGGTAGTGGGGATATATTCATAGCCCCAGCTGTAGTGACCTAGCTCCTATTTGTCCAGATCCAGGCCCCAGCCCCAGCTGACATTCGAGTTTTACGGGGCCACCAGCTTTCCATCACATGTTTGGTTATCACCCCTGATGACTTGGCCATTTTCTCTGCCGCCAAAGACTGCAGTATCATTAAGTGTGAGTGAATGCCCCCAGGGCACATCTGGAAGGGTTGGCATGGGAAGAGGCAGTGGTCATGGCAAACAGAGCCCCGATGAGGGGGAGCCTCTGGAGGCAGGTTTGCTCCCAAATAGGTGATTTCTGGGTGATAGTGGAAGCTTCTGCTCAGCAGTGGGGCTTGTGAGTTCCCTGTCCCTAGAGACAATTGAGTAAAAGATAAGATAATGCTGGCTCAGCGCCTGTGGCTCAAGGGGCTAAGACGCCAGCCACGTACACCTGAGCTGGTGGGTTCAAATCCAGTCCGAGCCTGCCAAACAACAATAACGGCTGCAACCAAAAAATGGCTGGGCTTTGTGGCGGGCGCCTGTAGTCCCAGCTACTTGTGAGGCGGAGGCAGGAGACTCGCTTGAGCCCAGGAATTGGAGGTTGCTGTGAGCTGTGATGCCACAGCACTCTATCCAGGGTGACAGCTCGAGGCTCTGTCTCAAAAAATAAAATAAAATAAAAATAAAACAATTTAAAAAACAAAAAGATAAGATAATGCTTTAATAGGAATTGACACCGCAGATGGATGGTTGGACTAGATGTTTGAGGCTCTGCACGGTCCTGGGATTGAGTTTCTGGTCCTTCCTGGTTCCCAACCTTCGATAGCTGAGCACTATCTGTCTCCCTACTATGGTAACAGGAAGAACTCATGCCATTAATCCCAAAGCACTTTTGTTTTTATTTTTATTTTTTTGAGACAGAGCCTCAAGCTGTTACCCTGGATAGAGTGCCGTGGCATCACAGCTCACAGCAACCTCCAATTCCTGGGCTCAAGCGAGTCTTTTGCCTCCGCCTCCCAAGCATCTGGGACTACAGGTGCCCACCACAACGCCCGGCCATTCTTTTGGTTGCAGCCGTCATTGTTGTTTGGTGAGCCGGGGCTGGATTCGAACCCGCCAGCTCAGGTGTACGTGGCTGGCGCCTTAGCCCGTTGAGCCACAGGCCCCGAGCCAGCACTTTTGTTTTTAAATAGAGTCTTGTTCCCTTGCCCAGGCTAAAGTGCCATGGTGTCATCATAGCTCATTGCAACCTGGAACTCCTGGGCTCAAGTGATCTTCCTGCCTCAGCCTCCCAAGTAGCTGGGACTATAGGTGCACATTACTATGTCCAGCAAATTTTTCTATTTTTAGTAGAGGTGAGGTCCCACTCTTGCTGGTTCTGAACTCCTGGCCTCAAGCAGTCCCCCTGCCTCCACTTCCCAGCCTGCTAGGATTAGGGGTGTGAGCCACCACACCCAGCCCCAAAGCAGTTTCGCATCCTGCCTCTTCTTTTGGCATTATAGCTGCTCTTTGGGACTATTGTCTCCACTTAACAGTTGAAGAAACTGAGGTGACTTGTCCAGAGGCTCACAGTGGCTGGACTAGGTGTTTTGACCTGAGTCCAGGGCTTAACGATGGTCCCTTTTTCTGGCTGCCCCTTGATGGGGTTGCCAGTGAGTCTTGTTTCCTTAACCCAATAACCATTCTCCTCACTGGTGCCAGGGAGCGTGGAGAGTGGACGGAAGCTGCATGTGATTCCTCGAGCCAAGAAGGGTGCTGACGGGCAGCCCCCTGGCCATAGTACTCATGTCCTCTGCATGGCCATCTCCTCGGACGGCAAGTATCTTGTAAGGCCAGGTTGGCCCTGAGGGCAGGTGTGAGGTCTGGATGCACAGTGGGTATCTGTGGTCATTGTCTTCATCCCCACAGGCCTCGGGTGACCGCAGCAAACTCATTCTCATTTGGGAGGCCCAGAGCTGCCAGCACCTGTACACCTTCACAGGACACCGGGATGCTGTGTCGGTGAGGAGCTGGGCTTCCTCATCAGATATTAGCAAGCATCTGCTAAGTGGCCAGGCTTGGTTCCTCAGGGAATCTGCACTATGGGGTAGTGAGGCCATAAAGATGCTGAAGGAATGAGGAGGAGCTGGGGGACACCAAGCTGAGCTTGCACAAGGATCAGAGAGGGCTTTGAGAAGTCTGCATCTGTGGAAGGGCAGGCGGGTATGCGGGCCATGTAGAAGTGCCCCACAGAGTGCTTTCAGGGCAGCTAGCTCCCTCTGCCTTGGGACCTGCTTTTTGGGACTGGCCTTTTCCTCACCTGCTGTAGTCTGGTTCCCTTTTGCCTTCTCCCTGAACCCTTAGGGGTTGGCGTTCCGTAGAGGCACTCACCAGCTCTACAGTACGTCCCACGACCGATCTGTGAAGGTGTGGAATGTGGCGGAGAACTCCTACGTGGAGACACTGTGAGTGTGCGAGGGGAGAGGGTGTGTGGATATGTGTCCATAAGCTAACGCACCACCCCAGCCTGTTCTATCTTGCTCTCCAGTTTCGGGCATCAGGACGCTGTGGCTGCACTGGATGCCTTGAGCCGGGAGTGCTGTGTGACAGCTGGGGGTCGGGACGGGACTGTTCGCGTGTGGAAGATCCCCGAGGAGTCCCAGCTTGTCTTCTATGGTCACCAGTAAGGTGGCCTGCTGGACCTGGTGGGGACTGCATGGTCTGGGGCTAGGGGTGAGGTTGGGCCATGTTCCTTACAGCCCCCTTTTCTAGAGGCTCTATCGACTGCATCCATCTCATCAATGAGGAGCACATGGTGTCAGGTGCTGATGATGGGTAAGAGGTACCTTTTTGATGTCTCCAATCATTGACTGCTGCTGCTCCTGAGTGCCTGCTGCCCACCAGGCCCTGAGCTCTCCTCGTTGAACACCCCACGGGAGTGTTGTAACTCCTTTTCATAGTTGAAGACACTGAGACAGAGAGCTCGGGTGACTTTCCACCTCCTGTGGCTGATGTGCCTTTGATCCCTCCTTGCTGTGTGGCTTTTCTATCCTGCCTCTAGCCCCTAGAGTCTAGACTGACTATTCCCTGTCCATAGCTCTGTGGCCTTGTGGGGCCTCTCCAAGAAGCGGCCACTTGCCTTGCAGCGTGAAGCTCACGGGCTACGTGGGGAACCAGGCCTGGAACAGCCCTTCTGGGTGTCATCGGTGGCAGCCCTGCTCAACACAGACCTAGTGGCCACAGGTGGGTGCCTTTCGAGGCAGGGAGGAGGTTTTGTGAGTTGGGCTGATGAGGGAGTTGCTGACCATCCTTCTGCCCCCAGGCTCTCACAGCTCCTCTGTGCGGCTTTGGCAGTGCGGGGAGGGCTTCCGGCAGCTCGACCTTCTCTGTGACATCCCCCTGGTGAGTGGAGCTTGACTGCTTAGCCTGTCTTTGCCACACTCCTGAGGCCCCTGGGATTAGCTCTTTAACATCTTCTCAGGGCAGGGCCAGTTCCCAGCACGGGGCCTGGCAGGAACCCTCCCTGCTTCCTCTCCCTTCCTCTCTCCTCCCTCCTCCTCCTCTCCCTTCTCCCCTCCTGTACTTTCCTCCCTGTCCAAGGCCGTCCTGGGTGCTGGGTACAGGGTAGGAGACAGCATGGGCAGCGGCTCTGGGCTGTAGGGGTTAGAGGCCTGGTGCTGTTGATTGGTTCTACACAGTTGGTGCCACATAGAGTATCAAGCTAGGGCGTGTGGGCCTGAGCATCTACACTGGCGTGACAATTGTTGAGAGTGCAGAGCCTGGGGCAGTGGCGATAGCCAAGGGATCTCCAGGGCCTCACAACCAGGAGCCAGGCCTGAGGCCACACCCTTGACACATGTGGCCTTTAGTCCTTTAGTCCTCACAGACTCACTGGCAGCCTGGCACTCTCCTTGCCCGCTGTGGAGGCTGAGGCCCTGATGGGTAGAGGGCTGGCCACATCACTGAGTGGCCGGAGGCAGAGCTGGGATTTAAGCCAGGCCTGGTAAGGCCAAGCCCTTGACTGTGATGCTGGAGGCTGTGGGGAGGGGTGTTCTAATGACTTACAATGTTGTCCCTCTCTCTCCTCAGATGGGTTTTATCAACAGCCTCAAGTTCTCCAGCACTGGGGACTTCCTGGTGGCTGGGGTGGGACAGGAGCACAGGTTTGTGGGGACCCTTCAGGGTGAGGGGTAAAGTGGCATTGTCTGGGCATCTGGGTAGTAATAAGGTTGGGGGTTGGTGGGGGAACTGAGCGCATGTCTGCTATTTCTCTCATCCCCTGCAGGCTTGGCCGATGGTGGCGGATCAAAGAGGCTCGGAACTCTGTCTGTGTCATTCCACTCCGCAGGGTGCCTGTAGCCTCAGCTGCCAGCTCCTGATACTCTTATCCTCTTTATTTAAGTCCTTCCAGGTCATGTCCCATATACTTTGTATTAAAGCCTCTTCTTTTGGGCCTTGTCTCATGCAGCTTCCTGAGGGGTGGGTATAGCAGGAAATGGGTTGGAAGAGGCCTGGGAGGGACAGGACTCCACCAGTCGTCAGCTCTGCCCTGTGTAGCTTGAGGGCTTTTATCCTTTTCCAAAGAACTTGGGATAGAGACCTCAGCAGGCTCCTGGCTCCTGGCCCCTGAATGTCCTGTACAAGCTTGTCAGGTTAGCTCCTACCCACTGCTCTGGGCTGGTAGGAGTTAGAGGTCACTGACCCTTCAATCAGAGCCATGGTTATTTGATTGTGTGTACAGGCTGGTGCTGGGATTGACAACCTAACTGAAGGCAGCCAGGCCTCAAAGCGGGTGACTTGACTTCCTCACCCAAGGTAGGCCAGTAAACTAGAGCACACAGACTGTCCCTGAGGTGGGGGGACCTGGAGTAGGGGTGGGACCCTGCACTGGTGGCCTTAGGGTCAGAGTTAGAAAGAGCTCTGTCTTTGGTCTAATCCCAGAACAAGGTTGCATTGCTCATTACAGCAAGGACCCTGCCCAGTAAACTTGTCCCCGATTTTATCAACCAGCTGGTTCATTCCTGTTGGAGGAAGTGGTGAGGTAGGCTGCAAGTGTAGCACTGTGAGGTCCCCTCCTTTCAGGGGAAAAATGAGAAGGGGATGTCAGGCAAAGCCCATTGGGCCCAGTGGCTGAGATTCTGCAGGGCATTATGGTCCCCTGGGGGAAAGAAACCATAGGGCTTTCTTCCTGCTCCTGTGCTCATGAGGCCACCCCTTCAGACTGACCTGGGCCTGTTATTGTCCTCCAGAGGTGCCAGGTTCAGACTGAGTCCCTAAAATCCTATTATGGACCAGAAGATGTAACTTGTATGTCCTGTCTCAAATTGAGCTTTGCAGTTTTTTTGTTGTTTTTTTTTTGCCAGGACTGGGTTTGAACCCACCACCTCTGGCATATGGGGCCAGCGCCCTACTCCTTTGAGCCATAGGCACCACCCTCAAATTGAGATAGAGTGCTGTGGCATCACAGCTCACAGCAACCTTCAATTCCTGGGCTCAAGCGAGTCTCTTGTCTCCACCTCCCAAGTAGCTGGGACTGCAGGTGCCCGCCACAACGCCCAGCCATTTTTTGGTTGCAGCCGTCATTGTTTGGCGGGTCCAGGCTGGATTCGAACCCACCAGCTCAGGTGTACATGGCTGGCACCTTAGCCCGCTGAGCCACAGGCGCCGAGCCGGAAAATAGTTTCTATCCTGCTCAGCCTTGATCTGCTGGGGCTTCCTTATTGTAGCTGGATTCAGAAGTTCAGGCTTGGATCTGGCACTTCTCTTACAATTGATAGGCCAAAGAGAATGGCAAGCCAGCCCAGATTCAATGGAGAGACTACATCTCTTGATGGGGCAGCTACAAAGTCAGATTGCAAAAAGTACAGAAACTGGGGACATTTCTGTAATGAATATATACTTATCCTTCTGGCTAGTCCACAACAGCACTCCCCCTCTTGCCAGAGCTGGGGTCTGCTTACTCCTGAGCAGGCAGAGGATGTTGTTCTGGGCAACCTCACACTCTAATGGGAAGGAGTCAGAGATGGAATGACTATAGACCCCAGCCTTTGGCTGTAATAGAAGGGTGACATGATAGATGAGTAGCCAGTGTCTACTCTTCCTTCCTGCCTAGGAATGGATGTAGGTATAAGGTCTGAATCTTTGATACAGCCCCAGCCCCCTGATGTCCGTGCGCACAAACCCCTGTACCACTGTGGGGAATCTCTTACCAATCCTGACTTCAAAAAGGAAACTAAAAATCAGGGAGGTGAAGGCAATAAGGTTGGTAGCCCACCTTCCCAGGATGGGCCTATACCCTGGGTTTTATCTTGTTTGCAGCCCTGGGATGCATTCTGATAGCAGGAAGGGTTGAAGCCACATTCTGGGGATTATGACAATAATATCTGTCCTGGGTACCTGTGGTTTTGCCTGCCTGGTATTCATTTCCATTTCCTTCTGGAAACGAAACTCCAATTTCTGTTAGGAAATGATCCCTCTTGTAAGTATATCCATTCATCCATCTGTTCAACAAAATTTTATTGCGTTTCAGTAATCCCCCAGCTCCTGTTCTAGGCCATGAGGATACAGAAATGAACAAGAAAAAGTTCCTGCATTCAAGCAGCTTACCCTCTCTGGAGGCCATGAAACATGTAAATAAGCTGACACGTAGTGCCAGTTCAGATGACTTTCATGAAGAAATAAAGCAGCATAACAGAACAGAGACTGAGGCCAGTGGTCTGTAAGGTTTCTGGAGGAGTGGGATTGAGTGAGACTCAAGTGATGGGAAGACCTAGAGGAAGAGCATCCCTAGACTTGGAATAGCCTGTGCCTAAGGCCCCAAGATGTGAGAAGCTGAGAGGTGGCAGCTGTGGCTAGTGCAGATGGTGAAAAGGCAGCGGAGAGAGCTGGAGAGGTCATGGGCCAGTTCAGGTGGCACCTTGGGGTCATAGGAAGGCCCTGGGATTTTATTCCAGTGTAGTGGCAAGCCATGCAAGGGGTGAACAGAGAAGTGTTTGGTGCTGGTTCATGTTTTTTGAGGCTGGGTTTTAACCCACCACCTCCTGTATATGGGGCCGGCGCCCTACTCGCTGAGCCACAGGCACCGCCCGGTGCTGATTCATGTTAAAAAGAGCAACTACCCTCTTGCTGCTATGTGGAGAATTGACTAGGGGCAGGAGCTTGGGGGAAGAAGAGAGGCCAAGCTAGGAAGAACCAGTAGTAGAAGGTAAGAGGGGAGGTGTGAGAGGGACGGCAGCAGGAGCAGTGGGGACATGACAGTGAGTTGGTGCTGTGTTCCCAGAGGTAGAGCAGGTCTTGCTGATGTAGGATGGTAGTAGGATGTGAGAGAACAGTGGGCAGTAGTGATGTTTGCTAAGGTGAAGGACGAGTTATGTCTGCAGTGTCCAGCAGACATGGGGAAGTTGGGAGGCAGGGTCCCTCCTGCTATATTTGGTGATACAGGGAAGCCATGTGATTCTGGGGCAGACCACTCCAATTGAGGGGTAGGTGTAGGACCTTTACCCTGCCTGTTTCATTATCAAATTCCTATAGCTGTAGCGATTGTTTTGGGGGTGGGCACATGAATCTTGTTAATCCAGCTGGATTCAGATTTGGGTTTAATTTGGAGCTATTGAGAAGAGAAGGATCTCTGTGAGGATGTGGTGAGAGCTGTGGGCAGCCATTTTGCCACCATGGTGGGAGAATCTGCGGGGAAAAGGAGAGGGAGAGAGAGAATGAGAATGCGCCAGGACAGTATTGTGTGGACTTCTGGATTCAGCTGTGCCTTTGCTGGCCTGTCCCCCTTCTCAGCCAGTTTGAGTATTTTCTCACCTGCTCCAGAATGATTCTTGATTAATCGCAGATTAACAAATATGGACACAATTTGAAGATGAGGTGAGGATACAGGAAGGAGGGAGAGAGGAGCTGGCATGGGGGTGCATTTGAAGCATCCCCGCACTCTGAATGAGCCACATGGCATACTAATGAATGACACTCTAAAAGACACTTTTGTCATCACAAGCAAAAGCTACAGCTCAGAGATGCAGCAACTACACGGAAAATTACTGTGGCAGGCCTCTCACCTTCCTGCCTCAGACCTGAGGGTAGACACCGTTGGAGCAGCCAGCCCACTCACAGTTTTGGGGTGCTGGGGCCCAGCTAGGTCAGGTGGGGTCCTAGAATCTTCCTCAAAGATGCACCTACCAGGGCATCCTGACTGGAGAAGTGTACCAACAGAGCCTCCGGGCAGAGGTGAATAAAACAGATGACAGCCAGTGCAGGGAGGGGTTGGCTGCCAGCTCTTCAAATGTCTGCTTCCCAGTGAGGTGAACTGAGTCACAGAGACAGAAAGATGGACCCCAATTTGATGCAATAATTGATAAATTTATTACACCTGCAGGGGCTGATACCACAAAGGCATGCAGCCCCGAATGCTAGGTGAGCAATCCTTTTATATTATTTTTCTTGCGTGGTTAGCAAAGCAAGCTAGCGCAATACAGAAGCTGATCATAGCAATTAAGGCAGGGTCGCAGGGTGGGGGGTACATATTGGTTCATAAATCACAAGATACATCATAAGTTCATTACTTCATGGTTCATACATAGTTCAGGGGTACAAGGGACAGGCATAGGAGTTGGGTAAGTTTCCAAGGAACTCGGGA